>WBZZ01002991.1:295000-307500 GCA_019918135.1 Paulinella micropora
GAGGAGGGAGGGGGGGGGGGGGGGGGTTCCACGAAGCGCCGTCAACCATCCTTTCAGATGTTGGCGCAGCCCCCTAGTTATTATTATTATTATTATTATTATTGTTAGTTCTACCATCTGGGCCCTGTCGCCAGTTCGATTCCCGTCGGTGCCACCAGTATTTTCATTGAACATACCGATCCGTCTGGACCAGTATTTTCATTGAACATACCGGCCCGTCTGGAAGTGTTGGAACTGCCCTTGCGGGGGTGTCATTAGAGCTTATCGTCAATTCTTCGTACTCCCCTCACGGGTGCGACGATGGAGGCGCATGTGCAGAAATGCATCAGCCATTGACAGAGAAGCACTATTATTATTATTATTATTATTATTATTATTATTATTATTATTATTATTATTATTATTATTATTATTATTATTATTATTATATGGACACCGTGATAGCCCAGTGGTCAAGTTCTACCATCTGGGCCCTGTCGCCAGTTTGATTCCCGTCGGTGCCACCAGCATTTTCATTGAACATACCGGTCCGTCTGGAAGTGTCGGAGCTGCCCGTGCGGGGGTGTCATTAGAGCCTATCGTCAATTCTTCGTACTCCCCTCACGGGTGAGACGATGGAGGCGCATGTGCAGATTTGCATCAGCCATTGACAGAGAAGCACTATTATTATTATTATTATTATTATTATTATTATTATTATTATTATTATTATTATTATGGACACCGTGATAGCCCAGTGGTCAAGTTCTACCATCTGGGCCCTGTCGCCAGTTCGATTCCCGTCGGTGCCACCAGTATTTTCATTGAACATACCGGTCCGTCTGGAAGTGTTGGAACTGCCCTTGCGGGGGTGTCATTAGAGCCTATCGTCAATTCTTCGTACTCCCCTCACGGGTGAGACGATGGAGGCGCATGTGCAGATTTGCACCAGCCATTGACAGAGAAGCACTATTACCATCATTATTATTATTATCATTATTATTATTATTATTCTGGAGGGGTGCACAAGATGGCACTCCATGGGAAGAGGAGGTGGTTGGGCCTCTCCCCACGAAGGTGACCGCTTGGGGAGGGCGGTCACCGGGATATGCGCAACTCTCAACTGGGCATTTACTCGGTAGGGGTTCGGCCAGGCAGGTTGTGGGGTTGTCTGTTGGATTGTTGGTTGGCTCGTTTTTCTTGGCTGTTGGTTTGGGTCTGGTTTCCTGGTTAGCCCATTTTCGCCGAATTCCTGCCGAGTAAATGCCTGGGGGCTTCCAGTTCCGGTTTGGTGATCTTGTTGAGGTGAGCATTCGGAGGAAACAGTACCGAGATGGGTTGAAGATAGGATTCACATTGAGCCGAGATGGGGCTGAGTTGACCTGTTCCAACTCGGCTCCATTTCGGCTTCATGTTAATCCTATCTTCATCCTATCTGGGTTTTGTCTCCTCCCTATCTTCGCTTCTTCGGGGTTGCCTAACTGGAACACATGATGAGCGCACGTTGGAGAGGGGCTTCAGTCGGTCCCAATGCCTTGCCAGTGCCTTGCTGCGTTGCCGTGCCTTGCCCCATGCATTCACACCCTCCACCGTTGCATTTCTAACTGAGCAGCTTCGGCTGGGATTACTATACTTGTCTGTAAGACCCTATAGGTACCGCTAGGTTCGCGCCTTCTATACCCACGTGGGGGAAGGAGTTTCAGCGGCACGCCGTCCGATCTGGCTCCACTCGGGGACACCCGTACCTCATGATGTGTATTGTTAGGAGCAGCTGAAAGTCCATAAGGCATGAGAGTAGAGGCGTTGGCGATGCGATGGAGAGTGTGTGTAGTGCGTGAGGCAGGTTCTGGCGACGCTGGGGGTGCTGGCGGGCGCCGAAGGGCACGAAGCGACGCGGCAGCGTCCAGTGACACCGGCGGAAATGCGTGTAGTGTGTGTTGCAGATACCGCCGATGCTATTTGCATGGACGGGCGCTTTCCTCGGCGTAAAGAGGCGCGGCGGTGATGGCCAGCGACATTGGCCGTCTACTACTCTCAATGGATTACAAATACGCGAAGCACGGAGCTACCACTGTGGCCCTTATGGGACAAGGTAGAATCGCCGAAGACCTGGACAATCCCCGTGGGAATGCCTCTTCGACGGGCTCTGGCCCGATGTCCCAGGATGGGAGGATGAGGGCTCGCGTATATGACGGAATTCCTGAACCACGTGGAGAGGCTATCTTAGCTGCGCCTCATCCTTCCTCCCCAAACCTGGCACACGGGACGGCGCTTCAACATAAGGCGAGCGGCGCTATGTGGCAGATGGCACCGCCGCCTCGACGGTACCGGCGGGTAGATCGGTACGACAAGGACGGGCGTAATCTGATTGTCTGGGGGCTCTCAGAACGCGCCAATCTACAGGAGATCGCCTCCAAAATGAGCGGTCTTGGTCTGGTGGTCCCGGTAATGGAGTGGCAAGGCCAGCGAATGTCTCGTCACCTGGAGCTGGTCTACGAGGACGATGACAGCAGGCAGACGGCGTTGCAGCAACTCAAACATCTCAAATTCTTCGGCAGAGGGGTCAATGTGGCCCTTGGGCGCAGGTTCAGGGACAGGGAACGTGTCCGAAGGCTTATTCGCATCCATCTGCGTGGGGAAGCGGCGGTCCGGAAGGAGGAAGCTGCGACGGGATATCGCGTCTTGCCTCTGCATGAAGAATGTGTCGATGATGTGCAGGTGGTGTCTTCGGAACTGGCTGCCGATGCACCTAAGTGTGTGTCTGAGTGTGCTGATGTGCATGTGGTGCCCCTGCATTCGGCGGCCAGTGCAGTGGGGGACCAACCTGCGCAAGCACCTGCAGAGGGGGGCAGCACGAGGGCGGAAGCCAAGCGCGGCCGTCGGGTCCGGAAACGAGCCAAGAAGCACCGCTCCAAGCAGTTCGATACCGGCTTCAAGCTACTCGTCGCGAGTCACAACTGGCAGGGTAAAACGGGATACGACAACGTAGGCACGGCGGAATGGGCATCATTCTACAAGCACGAGGGCTGGCTAGTCATCGGGGCTCAGGAGCACCGCATGGGCAAGAAGCAACTTTCCAAATGCAGCCTGGATGGATTCCGGATTTTTGGAAAACCTGCGGAGGTCAGCGAGAAAAATCGCTGCAAGGGTGGGGTTCTATTCGCGGTGGCTAACTTCCTTGGTCCGTATTGCAACCTGGTGTCAGCCCCCGTCGACCATCGGCAGCAAGTGTGGCTGCGTATCGCCTCGGGTGTTACCGGCGCTCAGGATATCTATGTGGGCAACGGCTACTTTCCCCAGGAAACGCAGGAAGAAGAGTCGTCAGAGGCGTATGCGGCCTGGCAGGCAGCTATAGCTTTTTTTGGAGCCAAAGGTCTTGTGGTCACGGTGGCGGATGCCAACGCGAAGCTCGGGCCGGCATGCAGCCGAAAAGAGGAGGGCATCGTCGGTCAACACGGGGAGGTCGTTGATAAGGGAGCACCGGTACGTTCGGAGAACGGCAAGAGACTCGCGGCTGTCCTCGTCGCTACGGGCCTGCGAAATCTGAGCGGCTTCTCGTGCCCAGTGGAAGGGTCCTACTGGTGGTCCCGGCGTGAGCAGCGCTGCATGGGCACAGGCAAGCACCTCCTCGATTACATCTGCGCGTCGCCTGGCTTGGCATCTGGAGCAAAGTTCGGAGTATGCGAAGATGATCTTGATACGGACCACAAGGCAGTATGGGCCGAACTGACGTGGAGCGGCCAGCGCCGGCCAAAGCGGGCTGCGAAACCTTACAGGTCCTTTCGTGTTGATAAGCTTATTGGTGCTGGTGTCTCGGGTAATGATCACGCTGCGAAGCAAGCGCTGGATTATCTACGCGACAAGTTCGATGACGTATTCCAGCATTGCCTACAGAAGCTTGGAGTGCATCAGCTGCCTGAGCTTGACCTATCGGGTGGTGCCGACAGCCAACGGGTGGTAGATGACGTCACCGAGCGAGTGGCGCAGTCCTTCCGAATGGCGGCGCACCGGGTCCTTGGCTCCAGATGTATACGACCCCGTTTCACCAAAAATTGGTTCGACGGGGAGCTAAAGGAGCTCATTCAGCAGCGCCGGGAGGCCTACGCAGCATACAGGAGGGATGAATCGAATGCGGAAGCCCGTCTGAATTGGCTACGGCTCCGCAAGCAAATTCGGAAGGCAACTCGGGCCAAGAAGTCCGCCTCCTTCAAGCAAGTGCAGGAAGAAGCGGTCAAATGTCAACGCGAACAATCCTCAAAGCGCTTTTGGCTACTCGCGAAGCGGCTTGGCGGGGCTCGCAGAACGAAGGTCTCCGCGCCGGTGCAAAGGGAGGATGGCTCACTGGCGTGTACGCTGCCGGAAAAGGTCGCTCGGTGGGAGGAATTTCGGAGAAATTCGGTGAAGCCACGGGAAAATCCGGCAAGTGCGGCTGTTGTGGTGGCGTGCTGTGCAGAAGCAGGCTCGCTGGAGTGGGAGGAAGCCGAAGCTAAGCGGCAGTTCCACTGGAACGATCGCTTCAAAGATGAGGTGGCCCGGGCTATGAAGGAGCACGAAGTAGGTGAAGACACTTGCGAAGAGCTGGACAAGCCGTTCACGCAAGAGGAGGTCCTTGCAAGGCAACGTGCCCTGAATAACCACAAAGCTTGTGGCGAGGACAAAGTGAAGAACGAGATGCTCAAGTATGGCGGCGCCTACATCAATGGCTACTTAACGCAGTACTTCAACTGGATTCGAGAAGCCGAGAGGACTCCAAAAGCTTGGGGCAAGGGAATCATCGTCAATATCCCCAAGGGTGGGGATCCTACGGATCCTGACAACTGGAGGGATATCTCGATTATTAGTTGCCTTGGTAAGCTGTATCTGTCCTTATTAGCTACTCGTCTAACGCTCTTCGTGGATGGCCCGGATAAGCTACGTCCAGAGCAGGGAGGCTTCCGCCCGGGGCGTCGCACTACGGATCAGGTCTTTACCCTTTGGCAGAGGTTGAAGGGGCGTCAGCAGCAGAAGCGGGAGTCGTATGTCCTGTTCGTCGATCTACGCAAGGCTTTCCCGTCTGTTTGGAGAGATGGCCTATTTGAGAGGCTCTGGAAGCTGGGTGTAAGGGGCAAGTTCTGGCGCACGCTACGCAGGTGCTACGAGCAGACTTCGTCGCAAGTGCTAGTTGATGGAGCACTCACCCCCGAAGTACTGGAGGGTGTAGGCGTCCAACAGGGGTCCCCTCTCTCTCCCACACTCTTCAACGTCTTTATGGATGAGCTGTGTGATCGGCTGGCGAGTGCCCTCAAGATCACGGATGTGAAGCGGCTGAACGACATCAAGGCACTTCTATACGCGGACGACGTGGCCCTCATCGCTCACAGTCGCACCGAGCTCCAGAAGATGGTCAATGTTGTGGCCAAGTTCGCGGAAGATTACCGGCTGGAAGTCAACTTGAAGCCCGGCAAGACGGAAATCATGCCCATTTACACGTCGAGCAAGGCGAAACGACCAAGTATCAGGGAGCGAGGTGAGCCCGTGGTGTTGTTTCGCGGCCAGAAGCTTTGTGTCACCAGTCAGTACAAGTACCTGGGAGTGGTTATCACCGACGACCTGAAATGGAAGGAGCAGGCCCTGCGGGCTACGCGTGTCACTGAAGTCGCCACCGCAGGTTGGTACTCTTTGTGGTGTGCAGGTGAGATACAAGCTAGGTATCGTCTCATGTGCTGGAATCAACTTGTGGGGGCCAAGCTGAAGTACGCCTTCGATGTCTGGCGTGCCCCCGTATCGCAGCTCACCAAGCTGGAGGCAGCAATGCTGCGCCCCATGAGGATGATTCTCGGCATGAGCCCTAAGACAAGCAAGTGGATTACACTCTTTCTGGCGCGCTCTTTGAGTGCGGAGCGTTTGCGGCGGGCGGCGCAACTGAAGTTCTATGGACGGCTGCGTGTTCTACCGGAGAAGCGATTTCCTGTCATCGCATCTCAAGTCAAATCCGACTGGACTGCGGAGGCCGAAGGCGCTATCAGGGACTCAATGGATCTACAACAAGGGCTTCAGGAGCTCCTAAATAGCTCAGAGAAGGACCTCGAGGGTTGGTGTTTGACTGTGGACAAGTGGGCCCTTCAGCAGGACGTCAAGATGGTGCAGCAACTGATGTGGGACAAGCGAGAGGCAGGCAGCGATCTTACTGATGGCCTGCGAGTCATCCTAAGACAAGTCTTTGAAACTAAGGAGTTCCCAAGATGGGTAGCCCTTGATGATGCGCATTATAATCTGCTTCGGAGAAGGTTGCTCAGCTGCAACAACCGCCTTCGGTTGTACCGCAGCAAGTTGGTCAGTGGCATGTCCCCTCGCTGCTTCTGTTGTCATGATGATGTCAATGAGTCCCTTGCGCACTTCTTATGGGATTGCCCCATGCATGAGGGGAGACGTAAGCAGCTGTTGCTGAGTATGCAGAGGCTCGGTGGCATGGCTGTGGGGGCTGCTGAGGGGGATGGAGGGAGTGAGGAGGGTGGTGAGGTCGTAGGCGGTGAGGTTGTGGTGGAGGATGTGTTGCTTGGGCGGGAGCGGGAGGGCTCTGTGCGGCAGGGTTGGGATGATATGTCGCCTGTGGATCAATCACGATTGTTTTGTAAGCTTTTTCAGGGGAAGTCGCGCTTCCGCAGTAACTTTAGGCTTGCTGCGTTGCTAGGGGTTACAGCGTTGCGTCCCCCTCCAAAGTTGGATGTGTTGTTTGAATCATATGTGTCTGAGTGTTGGTCTGCTAGGGAGGGTAAAAGGGAGGAGCTTGGGGTGGAGGATGGGGGCGAGGAGGTGATTGACCTCACTGAGGTTCCATCAGCTTCTGTCCCACCCTCTCCCCCAAGTGACGTTGATGTTGCGCGGCGCGGCCGTCCGCGCAGTGTGGACGTCCTGGCTAGAGAGAGGGGTTCGGGAGCGCAGCGTAGTGTCTCCGAGTTCTTCTCTTCAGCTAACACCCTCGCATCTAGCTCTTCATGCACTTCACAGCCCCCATCTGCCCCTGCTGTTGCTGTTGCTGCTATGTCTGTTTGGTGTTCTGACAATGCGTTGGGATCGGCTGACCCCGGTGACCAATGGAGGCACATGTCCAGGATTTGGATCTGATGCTATAGTCTGAAGGAAGCCTATTATTATTATTACTATTGTTATTGTTATAATTATTAGTGTGTTATTATTATTATTATTATTATTATTATTATTATTATTATTCAGCCCAATCGCCTCAAGGCGTTGAACTGTGACGCTAACTCATAACCCTTTGGTGGTAGATGCTGGGGAGGAGGGTCGTTGCGCGCGTAAAAGATCTTAAACTCCGCATATGCTGGTTGATAGCCCAGGACCCAGCAGACACCAGATTGTTATGGGTGGGGTTTCGAGGCAGCTCTAGCAACCGCGCTTGGTGTATGCACTTGCACATTCGGTGACGTCTTGCAAGAGGTTGCTGGGACTGCGGAATAACCTCGGCTTAGTGCAGTCTTGCCCTCAGGAGCTCCATCGGTGGCCCCGATCATCAGGCGAGAGACTGACACGGGGGGGTGGAGGACCTCGAACAAGGGTATTGGAGGCTTATGTCCGTTGAGGATATGCCATTAGCTGCATCAGTACGCCTCAGATATAGTATTATTATTATCATTATTATTATTATTATTTTGGACACCGTGATAGCCCAGTGGTCAAGTTCTACCATCTGGGCCCTGTCGCCAGTTCGATTCCCGTCGGTGCCACCAGTATTTTCATTGAACATACCGATCCGTCTGGACCAGTATTTTCATTGAACATACCGGCCCGTCTGGAAGTGTTGGAACTGCCCTTGCGGGGGTGTCATTAGAGCTTATCGTCAATTCTTCGTACTCCCCTCACGGGTGAGACGATGGAGGCGCATGTGCAGAAATGCATCAGCCATTGACAGAGAAGCACTATTATTATTATTATTATTATTATTATTATTATTATTATTATTATTATTCAGATATAGTAAATCTGCCTTGGAGTGTTGACTGTGACATATTTGAGGGAAATCCCGATGAAAAAACCTAGTCACACTTGCTAAACAGAGTTCCAGCCCAATGGCCTCAAGGCGTTAAACTGTGACGCCAACTCATAACCCTTTGGTGGTAGATGCTGGGGAGGAGGGTCGTTGCGCGCGTAAAAGATCTTAAACTCCGCATATGCTGGTTGATAGCCCAGGACCCAGCAGACACCAGATTGTTATGGGTGGGGTTTCGAGGCAGCTCTAGCAACCGCGCTTGGTGTATGCACTTGCACATTCGGTGACGTCTTGCAAGAGGTTGCTGGGACTGCGGAATAACCTCGGCTTAGTGCAGTCTTGCCCTCAGGAGCTCCATCGGTGGCCCCGATCATCAGGCGAGAGACTGACACGGGGGGGTGGAGGACCTCGAACAAGGGTATTGGAGGCTTATGTCCGTTGAGGATATGCCTTTAGCTGCATCAGTACGCCTCAGATATAGTAAATCTGCCTTGGAGTGTTGACTGTGACATATTTGAGGGAAATCCCGATGAAAAAACCTAGTCACACTTGCTAAACAGAGTTCCAGCCCAATGGCCTCAAGGCGTTAAACTGTGACGCCAACTCATAACCCTTTGGTGGTAGATGCTGGGGAGGAGGGTCGTTGCGCGCGTAAAAGATCTTAAACTCCGCATATGCTGGTTGATAGCCCAGGACCCAGCAGACACCAGATGGTTATGGGTGGGGTTTCGAGGCAGCTCTAGCAACCGCGCTTGGTGTATGCACTTGCACATTCGGTGACGTCTTGCAAGAGGTTGCTGGGACTGCGGAATAACCTCGGCTTAGTGCAGTCTTGCCCTCAGGAGCTCCATCGGTGGCCCCGATCATCAGGCGAGAGACTGACACGGGGGGGTGGAGGACCTCGAACAAGGGTATTGGAGGCTTATGTCCGTTGAGGATATGCCATTAGCTGCATCAGTACGCCTCAGATATAGTATTATTATTATTATTATTATTATTATTATTCTGGAGGGGTGCACAAGATGGCACTCCATGGGAAGAGGAGGTGGTTGGACCTCTCCCCACGAAGGTGACCTCTTGGGGAGGGCGGTCACCGGGATATGCGCAACTCTCAACTGGGCATTTACTCGGTAGGGGTTCGGCCAGGCAGGTTGTGGGGTTGTCTGTTGGATTGTTGGTTGGCTCGTTTTTCTTGGCTGTTGGTTTGGGTCTGGTTTCCTGGTTAGCCCATTTTCGCCGAATTTCCTGCCGAGTAAATGCCTGGGGGCTTCCAGTTCCGGTTTGGTGATCTTGTTGAGGTGAGCATTCGGAGGAAACAGTACCGAGATGGGTTGAAGATAGGATTCACATTGAGCCGAGATGGGGCTGAGTTGACCTGTTCCAACTCGGCTCCATTTCGGCTTCATGTTAATCCTATCTTCATCCTATCTGGGTTTTGTCTCCTCCCTATCTTCGCTTCTTCGGGGTTGCCTAACTGGAACACATGATGAGCGCACGTTGGAGAGGGGCTTCAGTCGGTCCCAATGCCTTGCCAGTGCCTTGCTGCGTTGCCGTGCCTTGCCCCATGCATTCACACCCTCCACCGTTGCATTTCTAACTGAGCAGCTTCGGCTGGGATTACTATACTTGTCTGTAAGACCCTATAGGTACCGCTAGGTTCGCGCCTTCTATACCCACGTGGGGGAAGGAGTTTCAGCGGCACGCCGTCCGATCTGGCTCCACTCGGGGACACCCGTACCTCATGATGTGTATTGTTAGGAGCAGCTGAAAGTCCATAAGGCATGAGAGTAGAGGCGTTGGCGATGCGATGGAGAGTGTGTGTAGTGCGTGAGGCAGGTTCTGGCGACGCTGGGGGTGCTGGCGGGCGCCGAAGGGCACCAAGCGGTCCAGTGACACCGGCGGAAATGCGTGTAGTGTGTGTTGCAGATACCGCCGATGCTATTTGCATGGACGGGCGCTTTCCTCGGCGTAAAGAGGCGCGGCGGTGATGGCCAGCGACATTGGCCGTCTACTACTCTCAATGGATTACAAATACGCGAAGCACGGAGCTACCACTGTGGCCCTTATGGGACAAGGTAGAATCGCCGAAGACCTGGACAATCCCCGTGGGAATGCCTCTTCGACGGGCTCTGGCCCGATGTCCCAGGATGGGAGGATGAGGGCTCGCGTATATGACGGAATTCCTGAACCACGTGGAGAGGCTATCTTAGCTGCGCCTCATCCTTCCTCCCCAAACCTGGCACACGGGTCGGCGCTTCAACATAAGGCGAGCGGCGCTATATGGCAGATGGCACCGCCGCCTCGACGGTACCGGCGGCTAGATCGGTACGACAAGGACGGGCGTAATCTGATTGTCTGGGGGCTCTCAGAACGCGCCAATCTACAGGAGATCGCCTCCAAAATGAGCGGTCTTGGTCTGGTGGTCCCGGTAATGGAGTGGCAAGGCCAGCGAATGTCTCGTCACCTGGAGCTGGTCTACGAGGACGATGACAGCAGGCAGACGGCGTTGCAGCAACTCAAACATATCAAATTCTTCGGCAGAGGGGTCAATGTGGCCCTTGGGCGCAGGTTCAGGGACAGGGAACGTGTCCGAAGGCTTATTCGCATCCATCTGCGTGGGGAAGCGGCGGTCCGGAAGGAGGAAGCTGCGACGGGATATCGCGTCTTGCCTCTGCATGAAGAATGTGTCGATGATGTGCAGGTGGTGTCTTCGGAACTGGCTGCCGATGCACCTAAGTGTGTGTCTGAGTGTGCTGATGTGCATGTGGTGCCCCTGCATTCGGCGGCCAGTGCAGTGGGGGACCAACCTGCGCAAGCACCTGCAGAGGGGGGCAGCACGAGGGCGGAAGCCAAGCGCGGCCGTCGGGTCCGGAAACGAGCCAAGAAGCACCGCTCCAAGCAGTTCGATACCGGCTTCAAGCTACTCGTCGCGAGTCACAACTGGCAGGGTAAAACGGGATACGACAACGTAGGCACGGCGGAATGGGCATCATTCTACAAGCACGAGGGCTGGCTAGTCATCGGGGCTCAGGAGCACCGCATGGGCAAGAAGCAACTTTCCAAATGCAGCCTGGATGGATTCCGGATTTTTGGAAAACCTGCGGAGGTCAGCGAGAAAAATCGCTGCAAGGGTAGGGTTCTATTCGCGGTGGCTAACTTCCTTGGTCCGTATTGCAACCTGGTGTCAGCCCCCGTCGACCACCGGCAGCAAGTGTGGCTGCGTATCGCCTCGGGTGTTACCGGCGCTCAGGATATCTATGTGGGCAACGGCTACTTTCCCCAGGAAACGCAGGAAGAAGAGTCGTCAGAGGCGTATGCGGCCTGGCAGGCAGCTATAGCTTTTTTTGGAGCCAAAGGTCTTGTGGTCACGGTGGCGGATGCCAACGCGAAGCTCGGGCCGGCATGCAGCCGAAAAGAGGAGGGCATCGTCGGTCAGCACGGGGAGGTCGATGATAAGGGAGCACCGGTACGTTCGGAGAACGGCAAGAGACTCGCGGCTGTCCTCGTCGCTTCGGGCCTGCGAAATCTGAGCGGCTTCTCGTGCCCAGTGGAAGGGTCCTACTGGTGGTCCCGGCGTGAGCAGCGCGGCATGGGCACAGGCAAGCACCTCCTCGATTACATCTGCGCGTCGCCTGGCTTGGCATCTGGAGCAAAGTTCGGAGTATGCGAAGATGATCTTGATACGGACCACAAGGCAGTATGGGCCGAACTGACGTGGAGCGGCCAGCGCCGGCCAAAGCGGGCTGCGAAACCTTACAGGTCCTTTCGTGTTGATAAGCTTATTGGTGCTGGTGTCTCGGGTAATGATCACGCTGCGAAGCAAGCGCTGGATTATCTACGCGACAAGTTCGATGACGTATTCCAGCATTGCCTACAGAAGCTTGGAGTGCATCAGCTGCCTGAGCTTGACCTATCGGGTGGTGCCGACAGCCAACGGGTGGTAGATGACGTCACCGAGCGAGTGGCGCAGTCCTTCCGAATGGCGGCGCACCGGGTCCTTGGCTCCAGATGTATACGACCCCGTTTCACCAACAATTGGTTCGACGGGGAGCTAAAGGAGCTCATTCAACAGCGCCGGGAGGCCTACGCAGCATACAGGAGGGATGAATCGAATGCGGAAGCCCGTCTGAATTGGCTACGGCTCCGCAAGCAAATTCGGAAGGCAACTCGGGCCAAGAAGTCCGCCTCCTTCAAGCAAGTGCAGGAAGAAGCGGTCAAATGTCAACGCGAGCAATCCTCAAAGCGCTTTTGGCTACTCGCGAAGCGGCTTGGCGGGGCACGCAGAACGAAGGTCTCCGCGCCGGTGCAAAGGGAGGATGGCTCACTGGCGTGTACGCTGCCGGAAAAGGTCGCTCGGTGGGAGGAATTTCGGAAAAATTCGGTGAAGCCACGGGAAAATCCGGCAAGTGCGGCTGTTGTGGTGGAGTGCTGTGCAGAAGCAGGCTCGCTGGAGTGGGAGGAAGCCGAAGCTAAGCGGCAGTTCCACTGGAACGATCGCTTCAGAGATGAGGTGGCCCGGGCTATGAAGGAGCAC
>WBZZ01002991.1:312500-327500 GCA_019918135.1 Paulinella micropora
CCATTCGGCAAGAGTTGCCAGTATTGGCGCCCCCCTTTTTTGTCCCTCTCTTTTTTCTCTCGTCACCTTGGAACTCAGCGCTCCGGACCACCCCGGACGAGTTCTGGATCAAGGTTACAACAACTAGCATTCTCTCTCTCTCTCTCTCTCTCTCTCTCTCTCTCTTCCCTCTCCTCTTTCCTGCGGCGTGCCCCTCGACTTCCCCTGTGTGAAGGATCTGGGCTATCAAGTACTATCAATCGTGCGCCCGCCACAGTCTAAACTCACTGTGTCCTAACAGCCCCTTCTGTGCGGCTGGTGTCCGGGAAGTTGGCAGTCATTTCGGCGTCAAAGTTCCCGCAAACTGTGGTCGGCGTGGGCCGCTGCTTGTGGACCATGCGCCTGCTTGAGGAGTTGCGTCGGCTGCACAAGCAGTGGAAGGGATTCAGTAGGACAGACTAAGCTGCTGGAGGTGGTGTTCTCAACGCTATCAGGAATTAGCCAAGATCGGTGTAGTATTAGTAGTAAGTGATGGTAGTAGTGTTACTAGCATGGTAGTAGTGTTTGTGTTCGTAGTAGTAGTAGTAGTAGTAGTAGTAGTAGTAGTAGTAGTAGTAGTGGTAGTAGCAGTAGAAGTAGTAGTAGTAGTAGTAGTAGTAGTAGTAGTAGTAGTAGTAGTAGTAGTAGTAGCAGTGGCAGTAGTAGTAGTAGTAGTAGTAGTAGTAGTAGTAGTAGTAGTAGTAGTAGTAGTAGTGTCGTAGTAGTAGTAGTGGTGGTGGTGGTGGCAGTAGCAGTAGTAAGTAGTAGTAGTAGTAGTAGTAGTTAGTAGTAGTAGTAGTAGTAGTAGTAGTAGTAGTAGTAGTAGTAGTAGTTGTTGTTGTTGTTGTTGCAGCAGTAGCAGTAGCAGTAGCAGTGGTAAGTAAGTAAGTAAGTAAGTAAGTAAGTAGTAGTAGTAGTAGTAGTAGTAGTAGTAGTAGTAGTAGTAGTATTCGTGCTGTGCCGGACTGGTCTGCGCTTGTGTTGGCTGGGCAGGCGGTGGTGGGTTTGGTGGGACGAGCTGAGCTGCTATGTGCGGCCTTCTCCCTCATGGCTTTCCTGCTCTACGCCCGTGCCTCGCAGGTCACAAGGGCGAAAGAGAAAACTCGAGATAGCGGTCGATGTCGACCGGAGTCAGCGGGAAATTTGGCGCGAAACGCTTGCGAATTCCCCGGGAACCCGCGCCATTTTTTTGATTGCACGCTCAAATCCTTGACGTTTATGATGTATCTTCCTAAGGTCGCTGCTTCCTGAATATCTCTCTCTCGCTGTCTCTCTCTCTCTCTCTCTCTCTGTCTCTCTCTTTCTCCCTACCTCTCTCTCCCTCCCTCCCTCCCTCCCCCCGTCTCTCTCTCTCTCTCTCTCTCTCTCTCTCTCGCTTTCTCTCTTTCGTTTCGGAAAGCATTTTTGTTCATGATGTATATTCCTAGTCTTGCTGCTTCCTGTCTTTTTTCTCATTTTTTTCCACGATGTATATTCCTACGGTTTCTGTGGGTCGTTGCTCCTCTTTCCTTTTACTATATATGTATATATATATGTATATATATATAATATAATATATATAATATAATATATATAATATTATATATATATATAATATAATATATATTATATATATAATATATATATATAGAGAGAGAGATAGATAGATAGATAGATATGTTTAATCTATGGGCGTGGCTTAGCTTGAAAAGCCATGGCCTCCTATACTACCCCCGGACAAGAACTTTCAGCACCGGCCAAGCTGCACACCAACCACTGTCTCGCTGTGGTTGGTGTCTGTGCCCAGTTCAAGCCGAAAGGTAGCCGAGCCCTTTTGAACTATACGGGACAACACTAGAACACTCCCCAGGAGCGCGTGCCCTAAGGAGATGATGCATGAGCAAGTCGAGGTTTCAGGAGTTCACGCTCGTTGTGAGTTACCTTTCTACAACCCCGACTTCATCAACCCTTTGCATCACGCCCCGACTTCATCAGCCATGGTCAGGAGTTGGTTGCCTGTTTAGCCCTTGCGCTGCGCGCGATTAACGGCGGACACAAAATCGTCATTGTAGGAGATAGTTAGATCTGAACCCTAGGCTGAGTTGCCAGTGGCAGAGACCGTCTCCAGGGATAGATAGATAGATAGATAGATAGATAGATAGATAGATAGATATATAGATAGATAGATAGATAGATAGATAGATAGATAGATAGATAGCTCACGTAAAATGGTAAGGGAAAAATGTCTCACTTATTCATTTTCGTTCTCATGCGTCGCGCTGCGGTTGTTCTTGTTGTTGTGGTGGTGGTAGTTTGTCTCTGTTGTTATGGTTGTTTTGCTTGTGCTGCTGCTCGTGCTTGTTGTGGCGTTCGCGCTGCGTGGGCTGGCTGTGTTGGGCGCGGCAGTGTGCCGTGCACCGTTGGGCAGTCACGGCGTGCACTCGTACGACGTGACTGCCCGCGAACGGCCGGGCCCTGCTGGCCGCAAGGTGCGCAGCGATGGCGCACAGCAACGCAGGAGGGGTGAAGGTGTGGGTTAAGGTGTGGGTGCGGTGCTGGCAGCGGTGCGCGACGGAACACGAAGGGGTCGGTTGGGTTTACTTGCTGCCGGCGCTGGCCCTGTACGGCGCCGCCGTGCTCTGCAAGGTCCACTGCTTCGCCGCACAACACACACACACACACACACACACAGACGGACACCACCGAACCAAACGAAGGAAACAATGTTAACAAGCAGAAATAAGTGCATGAATAAACGAACTAATCAAATCAAGAAAAAGAAATGGTGCTATAGTTCCTTTTGACCTTTTCGCTTCTCACCAGCCCAACTTTGTTGGGGCAGAACCATGTCACGTATTAATAATAATAATAATAATAATAATAATAATAATAATAATAATAATAATAATAGTGCTTCTCTGTCAATGGCTGATGCAAATCTGCACATGCGCCTCCATCGTCTCACCCGTGAGGGGAGTACGAAGAATTGACGATAGGCTCTAATGACACCCCCGCAAGGGCAGTTCCAACACTTCCAGACGGACCGGTATGTTCAATGAAAATACTGGTGGCACCGACGGGAATCGAACTGGCGACAGGGCCCAGATGGACCACTGGGCTATCACGGTGTCCAAAATAATAATAATAATAATAATAATAATAATAATAATAATAATAATAATAATAATAATAATAATAACAATAACATAGTGCTTCTCTGTCAATGGCTGATGCATTTCTGCACATGCGCCTCCATCGTCTCACCCGTGAGGGGAGTACGAAGAATTGACGATAGGCTCTAATGACACCCCCGAAGGGCAGTTCCAACACTTCCAGACGGACCGGTATGTTCAATGAAAATACTGGTCCAAACGGACCGGTATGTTCAATGAAAATACTGGTGGCACCGACGGGAATCGAACTGGCGACAGGGCCCAGATGGTAGAACTTGACCACTGGGCTATCACGGTGTCCAAAACAATAATATAATAATAATAATAATAATAATAATAATAATAGGCTTCCTTCAGACTATAGCATCAGATCCAGATCCTGGACATGTGCCTCCATTGGGTCACCGGGGTCAGCCGATCCCAACGCATTGTCAGAACACCAAACAGACATAGCAGCAACAGCAACAGCAGGGGCAGATGGGGGCTGTGAAGTGCATGAAGAGCTAGATGCGAGGGTGTTAGCTGAAGAGAAGAACTCGGAGACACTACGCTGCGCTCCCGAACCCCTCTCTCTAGCCAGGACGTCCACACTGCGCGGACGGCCGCGCCGCGCAGCATCAACGTCACTTGGGGGAGAGGGTGGGACAGAAGCTGATGGAACCTCAGTGAGGTCAATCACCTCCTCGCCCCCATCCTCCACCCCAAGCTCCTCCCTTTTACCCTCCCTAGCAGACCAACACTCAGACACATATGATCCAAACAACACATCCAACTTTGGAGGGGGACGCAACGCTGTAACCCCTAGCAACGCAGCAAGCCTAAAGTTACTGCGGAAGCGCGACTTCCCCTGAAAAAGCTTACAAAACAATCGTGATTGATCCACAGGCGACATATCATCCCAACCCTGCCGCACAGAGCCCTCCCGCTCCCGCCCAAGCAACACATCCTCCACCACAACCTCACCGCCTACGACCTCACCACCCTCCTCACTCCCTCCATCCCCCTCAGCAGCCCCCACAGCCATGCCACCGAGCCTCTGCATACTCAGCAACAGCTGCTTAGGTCTCCCCTCATGCATGGGGCAATCCCATAAGAAGTGCGCAAGGGACTCATTGACATCATCATGACAACAGAAGCAGCGAGGGGACATGCCACTGACCAACTTGCTGCGGTACAACCGAAGGCGGTTGTTGCAGCTGAGCAACCTTCTCCGAAGCAGATTATAATGCGCATCATCAAGGGCTACCCATCTTGGGAACTCCTTAGTTCCAAAGACTTGTCTTAGGATGACTCGCAGGCCATCAGTAAGATCGCTGCCTGCCTCTCGCTTGTCCCACATCAGTTGCTGCACCATCTTGACGTCCTGCTGAAGGGCCCACTTGTCCACAGTCAAACACCAACCCTCGAGGTCCTTCTCTGAGCTATTTAGGAGCTCCTGAAGCCCTTGTTGTAGATCCATTGAGTCCCTGATAGCGCCTTCGGCCTCCGCAGTCCAGTCGGATTTGACTTGAGATGCGATGACAGGAAATCGCTTCTCCGGTAGAACACGCAGCCGTCCATAGAACTTCAGTTGCGCCGCCCGCCGCAAACGCTCCGCACTCAAAGAGCGCGCCAGAAAGAGTGTAATCCACTTGCTTGTCTTAGGGCTCATGCCGAGAATCATCCTCATGGGGCGCAGCATTGCTGCCTCCAGCTTGGTGAGCTGCGATACGGGGGCACGCCAGACATCGAAGGCGTACTTCAGCTTGGCCCCCACAAGTTGATTCCAGCACATGAGACGATACCTAGCTTGTATCTCACCTGCACACCACAAAGAGTACCAACCTGCGGTGGCGACTTCAGTGACACGCGTAGCCCGCAGGGCCTGCTCCTTCCACTTCAGGTCGTCGGTGATAACCACTCCCAGGTACTTGTACTGACTGGTGACACAAAGCTTCTGGCCGCGAAACCACACCACGGGCTCACCTCGCTCCCTGATACTTGGTCGTTTCGCCTTGCTCGACGTGTAAATGGGCATGATTTCCGTCTTGCCGGGCTTCAAGTTGACTTCCAGCCGGTAATCTTCCGCGAACTTGGCCACAACATTGACCATCTTCTGGAGCTCGGTGCGACTGTGAGCGATGAGGGCCACGTCGTCCGCGTATAGAAGTGCCTTGATGTCGTTCAGCCGCTTCACATCCGTGATCTTGAGGGCACTCGCCAGCCGATCACACAGCTCATCCATAAAGACGTTGAAGAGTGTGGGAGAGAGAGGGGACCCCTGTTGGACGCCTACACCCTCCAGTACTTCGGGGGTGAGTGCTTCATCAACTAGCACTTGCGACGAAGTCTGCTCGTAGCACCTGCGTAGCGTGCGCCAGAACTTGCCCCTTACACCCAGCTTCCAGAGCCTCTCAAATAGGCCATCTCTCCAAACAGACGGGAAAGCCTTGCGTAGATCGACGAACAGGACATACGACTCCCGCTTCTGCTGCTGACGCCCCTTCAACCTCTGCCAAAGGGTAAAGACCTGATCCGTAGTGCGACGCCCCGGGCGGAAGCCTCCCTGCTCTGGACGTAGCTTATCCGGGCCATCCACGAAGAGCGTTAGACGAGTAGCTAATAAGGACAGATACAGCTTACCAAGGCAACTAATAATCGAGATATCCCTCCAGTTGTCAGGATCCGTAGGATCCCCACCCTTGGGGATATTGACGATGATTCCCTTGCCCCAAGCTTTTGGAGTCCTCTCGGCTTCTCGAATCCAGTTGAAGTACTGCGTTAAGTAGCCATTGATGTAGGCGCCGCCATACTTGAGCATCTCGTTCTTCACTTTGTCCTCGCCACAAGCTTTGTGGTTATTCAGGGCACGTTGCCTTGCAAGGACCTCCTCTTGCATGAACGGCTTGTCCAGCTCTTCGCAAGTGTCTTCACCTACTTCGTGCTCCTTCATAGCCCGGGCCACCTCATCTCTGAAGCGATCGTTCCAGTGGAACTGCCGCTTAGCTTCGGCTTCCTCCCACTCCAGCGAGCCTGCTTCTGCACAGCACTCCACCACAACAGCCGCACTTGCCGGATTTTCCCGTGGCTTCACCGAATTTTTCCGAAATTCCTCCCACCGAGCGACCTTTTCCGGCAGCGTACACGCCAGTGAGCCATCCTCCCTTTGCACCGGCGCGGAGACCTTCGTTCTGCGTGCCCCGCCAAGCCGCTTCGCGAGTAGCCAAAAGCGCTTTGAGGATTGCTCGCGTTGACATTTGACCGCTTCTTCCTGCACTTGCTTGAAGGAGGCGGACTTCTTGGCCCGAGTTGCCTTCCGAATTTGCTTGCGGAGCCGTAGCCAATTCAGACGGGCTTCCGCATTCGATTCATCCCTCCTGTATGCTGCGTAGGCCTCCCGGCGCTGTTGAATGAGCTCCTTTAGCTCCCCGTCGAACCAATTTTTGGTGAAACGGGGTCGTATACATCTGGAGCCAAGGACCCGGTGCGCCGCCATTCGGAAGGACTGCGCCACTCGCTCGGAGACGTCATCTACCACCCGTTGGCTGTCGGCACCACCCGATAGGTCAAGCTCAGGCAGCTGACTCCAAGCTTCTGTAGGCAATGCTGGAATACGTCATCGAACTTGTCGCGTAGATAATCCAGCGCTTGCTTCGCAGCGTGATCATTACCCGAGACACCAGCACCAATAAGCTTATCAACACGAAAGGACCTGTAAGGTTTCGCAGCCCGCTTTGGCCGGCGCTGGCCGCTCCACGTCAGTTCGGCCCATACTGCCTTGTGGTCCGTATCAAGATCATCTTCGCATACTCCGAACTTTGCTCCAGATGCCAAGTCAGGCGACGCGCAGATGTAATCGAGGAGGTGCTTGCCTGTGCCCATGCCGCGCTGCTCACGCCGGGACCACCAGTAGGACCCTTCCACTGGGCACGAGAAGCCGCTCAGATTTCGCAGGCCCGTAGCGACGAGGACAGCCGCGAGTCTCTTGCCGTTCTCCGAACGTACCGGTGCTCCCTTATCATCGACCTCCCCGTGCTGACCGACGATGCCCTCCTCTTTTCGGCTGCATGCCGGCCCGAGCTTCGCGTTGGCATCCGCCACCGTGACCACAAGACCTTTGGCTCCAAAAAAAGCTATAGCTGCCTGCCAGGCCGCATACGCCTCTGACGACTCTTCTTCCTGCGTTTCCTGGGGAAAGTAGCCGTTGCCCACATAGATATCCTGAGCGCCGGTAACACCCGAGGCGATACGCAGCCACACTTGCTGCCGGTGGTCGACGGGGGCTGACACCAGGTTGCAATACGGACCAAGGAAGTTAGCCACCGCGAATAGAACCCCACCCTTGCAGCGATTTTTCTCGCTGACCTCCGCAGGTTTTCCAAAAATCCGGAATCCATCCAGGCTGCATTTGGAAAGTTGCTTCTTGCCCATGCGGTGCTCCTGAGCCCCGATGACTAGCCAGCCCTCGTGCTTGTAGAATGATGCCCATTCCGCCGTGCCTACGTTGTCGTATCCCGTTTTACCCTGCCAGTTGTGACTCGCGACGAGTAGCTTGAAGCCGGTATCGAACTGCTTGGAGCGGTGCTTCTTGGCTCGTTTCCGGACCCGACGGCCGCGCTTGGCTTCCGCCCTCGTGCTGCCCCCCTCTGCAGGTGCTTGCGCAGGTTGGTCCCCCACTGCACTGGCCGCCGAATGCAGGGGCACCACATGCACATCAGCACACTCAGACACACACTTAGGTGCATCGGCAGCCAGTTCCGAAGACACCACCTGCACATCATCGACACATTCTTCATGCAGAGGCAAGACGCGATATCCCGTCGCAGCTTCCTACTTCCGGACCGCCGCTTCCCCACGCAGATGGATGCGAATAAGCCTTCGGACACGTTCCCTGTCCCTGAACCTGCGCCCAAGGGCCACATTGACCCCTCTGCCGAAGAATTTGAGATGTTTGAGTTGCTGCAACGCCGTCTGCCTGCTGTCATCGTCCTCGTAGACCAGCTCCAGGTGACGAGACATTCGCTGGCCTTGCCACTCCATTACCGGGACCACCAGACCAAGACCGCTCATTTTGGAGGCGATCTCCTGTAGATTGGCGCGTTCTGAGAGCCCCCAGACAATCAGATTACGCCCGTCCTTGTCGTACCGATCTAGCCGCCGGTACCGTCGAGGCGGCGGTGCCATCTGCCATATAGCGCCGCTCGCCTTATGTTGAAGCGCCGACCCGTGTGCCAGGTTTGGGGAGGAAGGATGAGGCGCAGCTAAGATAGCCTCTCCACGTGGTTCAGGAATTCCGTCATATACGCGAGCCCTCATCCTCCCATCCTGGGACATCGGGCCAGAGCCCGTCGAAGAGGCATTCCCACGGGGATTGTCCAGGTCTTCGGCGATTCTACCTTGTCCCATAAGGGCCACAGTGGTAGCTCCGTGCTTCGCGTATTTGTAATCCATTGAGAGTAGTAGACGGCCAATGTCGCTGGCCATCACCGCCGCGCCTCTTTACGCCGAGGAAAGCGCCCGTCCATGTAAATAGCATCGGCGGTATCTGCAACACACACTACACGCATTTCCGCCGGTGTCACTGGACGCTGCCGCGTCGCTTCGTGCCCTTCGGCGCCCGCCAGCACCCCCAGCGTCGCCAGAACCTGCCTCACGCACTACACACACTCTCCATCGCATCGCCAACGCCTCTACTCTCATGCCTTATGGACTTTCAGCTGCTCCTAACAATACACATCATGAGGTACGGGTGTCCCCGAGTGGAGCCAGATCGGACGGCGTGCCGCTGAAACTCCTTCCCCCACGTGGGTATAGAAGGCGCGAACCTAGCGGTACCTATAGGGTCTTACAGACAAGTATAGTAATCCCAGCCGAAGCTGCTCAGTTAGAAATGCAACGGTGGAGGGTGTGAATGCATGGGGCAAGGCACGGCAACGCAGCAAGGCACTGGCAAGGCATTGGGACCGACTGAAGCCCCTCTCCAACGTGCGCTCATCATGTGTTCCAGTTAGGCAACCCCGAAGAAGCGAAGATAGGGAGGAGACAAAACCCAGATAGGATGAAGATAGGATTAACATGAAGCCGAAATGGAGCCGAGTTGGAACAGGTCAACTCAGCCCCATCTCGGCTCAATGTGAATCCTATCTTCAACCCATCTCGGTACTGTTTCCTCCGAATGCTCACCTCAACAAGATCACCAAACCGGAACTGGAAGCCCCCAGGCATTTACTCGGCAGGAAATTCGGCGAAAATGGGCTAACCAGGAAACCAGACCCAAACCAACAGCCAAGAAAAACGAGCCAACCAACAATCCAACAGACAACCCCACAACCTGCCTGGCCGAACCCCTGCCGAGTAAATGCCCAGTTGAGAGTTGCGCATATCCCGGTGACCGCCCTCCCCAAGCGGTCACCTTCGTGGGGAGAGGCCCAACCACCTCCTCTTCCCATGGAGTGCCATCTTGTGCACCCCTCCAGAATAATAATAATAATAATAATAATAATAATAATAATAATAATAATAATAGTGCTTCTCTGTCAATGGCTGATGCATTTCTGCACATGCGCCTCCATCGTCTCACCCGTGAGGGGAGTACGAAGAATTGACGATAAGCTCTAATGACACCCCCGCAAGGGCAGTTCCAACACTTCCAGACGGGCCGGTATGTTCAATGAAAATACTGGTCCAGAAGGATCGGTATGTTCAATGAAAATACTGGTGGCACCGACGGGAATCGAACTGGCGACAGGGCTCAGATGGTAGAACTTGACCACTGGGCTATCACGGTGTCCAATAATAATAATAATAATAATAATAATAATAATAATAGTGCTTCTCTGTCAATGGCTGATGCATTTCTGCACATGCGCCTCCATTGTCTCACCCGTGAGGGGAGTACGAAGAATTGACGATAAGCTCTAATGACACCCCCGCAAGGGCAGTTCCAACACTTCCAGACGGACCGGTATGTTCAATGAAAATACTGGTCCAGACGGACCGGTATGTTCA
This sequence comes from Paulinella micropora, assembly GCA_019918135.1. Classification (NCBI taxonomy): domain Eukaryota; phylum Cercozoa; class Imbricatea; order Euglyphida; family Paulinellidae; genus Paulinella; species Paulinella micropora. The sequence goes on from WBZZ01002991.1 coordinate 322,658, forward strand.
ATGAAAATACTGGTGGCACCGACGGGAATCGAACTGGCGACAGGGCCCAGATGGTAGAACTTGACCACTGGGCTATCACGGTGTCCATAATAATAATAATAATAATAATAATAATAATAGTGCTTCTCTGTCAATGGCTGATGCATTTCTGCACATGCGCCTCCATCGTCTCACCCGTGAGGGGAGTACGAAGAATTGACGATAAGCTCTAATGACACCCCCGCAAAGGCAGTTCCAACACTTCCAGACGGACCGGTATGTTCAATGAAAATACTGGTCCAGACGGACCGGTATGTTCAATGAAAATACTGGTGGCACCGACGGGAATCGAACTGGCGACAGGGCCCAGATGGTAGAACTTGACCACTGGGCTATCACGGTGTCCAAATAATAATAATAATAATAATAATAGTAATAATAGTGCTTCTCTGTCAATGGCTGATGCAAATCTGCACATGCGCCTCCATCGTCTCACCCGTGAGGGAGTACGAAGATTGACGATAGGCTCTAATGACACCCCCGCACGGGCAGTTCCAACACTTCCAGACGGGCCGGTATGTTCAATGAAAATACTGGTGGCACCGACGGGAATCGAACTGGCAACAGGGCCCAGATGGTAGAACTTGACCACTGGGCTATCACGGTGTCCAATAATAATAATAATAATAATAATAATAATAGTAATAATAATAATAATAATAATAATAATAATAATAATAATAATAATAATAATAACTAAGGGCTGCGCCAACACCTGAAAGGATGGTTGCGGTACGCTTCGCCCACCCCTCCCCCTCCCCCTCCCCTGTCCCCCCGTTTGCCAAGGTCGCGTTTCCTCTCATTCGCACATGCACAACTCTTAGAGCCTTGGAGCAATCTCAGCCATTCATTTTGGTGCCGGCGAATTTGCTTCGGATACGTACAATTACAGGGCTTGGGTTCCCGAGGGGAGGGCCCCCCGGACCCCCCCCTTCCCCGTCGACAGGGTATATTCAGTTGCCGGAGGTACCAGCAGAACGCAAGTGTAAGCTCTGGTGGCACAAAAACCTAAAATCTCTGGCTTTTGTGCCACCCGGCACCAAAACTTTTGGAGCTCACCAGGAGATGTCGGGCCAGACATCAGCCTCAAACTCCCTCTGGTGTGCGCGAACGGCGCCTGGTGTCGCCAAAACCTCAAATTTCTGGTTTTTACGCCACCCGGCGCAACGATTTTTATATTTTCGAGAGAGCTCATCAAGAAGTGTCAGATACACCAAATACCAGCCGCTAACTCCCTCCGGTGTGCGCAAACGGCGGCTGGTGGCACAAGACCTCAATTTTCTGGTTCGCGTGCCACCCGCGACCAAAACGGGTATGTACAAATGCAGGGCTGTGGTTCCGGGGGGAAGGGCCCCCGGACCCCCCCTTCCCCGTCGACAGGGTACGTTCATTTGCCGGAGGCACCGGCAAGTGCTCCCAAAAAACAAGGAATTTGGCATTCAGGACACCCCTAATGCAAATATTTGCGTGAATTCCAAAAAAGCTATATCAGCATCAACACCGAATCTGGGGCTAGCCACCCTGTCAATATGAGCTCCCACTCCTCCTGGTTCCCACAAATGATTTATCGGGACAAGGGGCAGAAATGACTCCCAAAAATCAAGGAATTTCGGCATTCAGGACACTCCCCTTACGCAAATATTTGCGTGAATTCCAAAAAAACTATACCAGCATCAACATCGAGTCTGGGGCTAACCACCCTGCAAACATGAGCTCCCAACTCGTCCTGGTTCCCACAAACCATGATTTATGGGACAGGGTGCCGAAATGGGGGGTGGGGGTACACAATTTCCAAATTCCCCCTCCCCCCAAACCCCTCACCCCCTACTCCAACACCTTTCAGGGATAATAATAATAATAATAATAATAATAACATTAATAATAATAATAACTAGGGGCTGCGCCAACACCTGAAAGGATGGTTTACGGGTGCGCTTCGCGCACCAAATTCGCGCACCAAACTCCGCCAGCCCCACTTCTTATCACTTTTGGAGGGAAGTGCCGCAAAGGGCGCCTGGTGTCAAAAAACTTCAATTTTCAGATGTGGGTGCCACCCGCGACCAGAACGGGTACGTGCAATCACAGGGCTGTGGTTCCCGGGGGGAGTGCCCCCCGGATCCCCCCTGCCCGTCGACGGGGTACGTTCAATTGCCGGAGGCACACCGGCAAGTACTGCCAAAAAACAAGGAAATTTGGCATTCAGGACACTGCCCTAACGCAAATATTTGCGTGAATTCCAAAAAAATTATACCAGCATCAAGATCGAGTCTGGGGCTAACCACCCTGCCAATATGAGCTCCCAACCCTTCCTGGTTCCCACAAACCATGATTTATTCCGATGGGGGGTGCAAAAAAAGGCCCAAAAAACAAGGAAATTTGGCATTCAGGACACTGCCCTAACGCAAATATTTGCGTGGATTCCAAAAAAACTATATCAGCATCAAGATCGAGTCTGCTGCTAACCACCCTGCCAATATGAGCTCCCAACTCCTCCTTATTCCCACAAAGCATGATTTATTCCGATGGGGTGTGCAAAAAAAGGCCAAAAAAACAAGGAATTTGGCATTCAGGACACTGCCCTAACGCAAATATTTGCGTGAATTCCGAAAAAATAATATCAGCATCAAGATCGGGTCTGGGGCTAGACACCCTGTCAATATGAGCTCCCAACTCCTCCTGGTTCACACAAACCATGATTTACTCCGATTGGGGTGCGGAAAAAAACAAGGAATTTTGGCATTGAGGACACTCCCCAAACGTAAATATTTGCGTGAATTCCAAAAAAATCATATCAGCATCAACATCGAGTCTGGGGCTAGGCACCCTGCAAATATGAGCTCCCAACTCCTCCTCGTTCCCACAAACCATGATTTATTCCGACAGGTGTGCGGAAATAGGGCGTGGGTGGGGGTGGACCGGGGGGAGGGGGGGGGTACACAATTTTCATTTTCCCCCTCCCCCCAGACCCCCCACCCCCTTCACCAACACCTTTCAGGGATAATGATAATAATAATAATAATAATAATAATAATAGTGCTTCTCTGTCAATGGCTGATGCATTTCTGCACATGCGCCTCCATCGTCTCACCCGTGAGGGGAGTACGAAGAATTGACGATAAGCTCTAATGACACCCCCACAAGGGCAGTTCCAACACTTCCAGACGGGCCGGTATGTTCAATGAAAATACTGGTCCAGACGGATCGGTATGTTCAATGAAAATACTGGTGGCACCGACGGGAATCGAACTGGCGACAGGGCCCAGATGGTAGAACTTGACCACTGGGCTATCACGGTGTCCAAATAATAATAATAATAATAATAATAATAATAATAATAATAATAATAATAACTACTAGGGGCTGCGCCAACACCTGAAAGGATGGTTTGCGGTGCGCTTTGCGCATCCCCCCCCCCCCCCCCTCGTGGGGGGGAGGGCCCCCCGGAACCCCCCCCCTTCCCCGTCGACAGGGTACGTTCAATTGCCGGAGGTACCAGCAGAACGCAAGTGTAAGCTCTGGTGGCACAACAACCTAAAATCTCTGGTTTTTGTGCCACCCGGCACCAATTTTTCGGATCTCTGGAGAGAGCTCATCGAGAGGTGTCGAGTACAACAAACATCAGCCTCAAACTCCCTCATGTGTGCGCGAACGGCGCCTGGTGGCGCAAAAACCTGAATTTTCTGGTTTTTACGCCACCGGGCAGCACAATTTTTATATTTTCGAAGAGACTTCATCAAGAAGTGTCAGATACACCAAATATCAGCCGCTAACTCCCTCTGGTGTGCGCAAACGGCGCCTGGTGGCAAAAAGACCTAAATTTTCTTGTTTGGTGCCACCCGCGACCAAAACGGGTACTCACAATTGCAGGGCTTGGGTTCCCGGGGGAAGGGCCCCCCGGACCCCCCCTTTCCCGTCGACAGGGTACGTTCATTTGCCGGAGGTAGGGGCAATACTCCCCTAAAGCAAGGAATTTTGGCATTCAGGACACTCCCCTAACACAAACATTTGCGTGAATTCCAAAAAAAAAACTATATCAGCATCAACATCGAGTCTGGGGCTAGCCACCCTGCAAACATGAGCTTCCCAACTCCTCCTGGTTCCCACAAACCATGAATTATTCCGACAGGGGTGCGGAAAAGCTGGGGGGTGACGGGTTGGGGGGGGGGGGGGGTTTCCCGGGGGAAGGGCCCCCCGGACCCCCTTCCCAGCCGACAGGATACGTTCAATTTCCGGAGGTACCGGCAAGTACTCCCAAGAAACAAGGAATTTTGGCATTCAGGACACTCCCCTAACGCAAATATTTGCGTGAATTCCAAAGAAATTATATCAGCATCAACATCGAGTCTGGGGCTAGCCACCCTGCAAATATGAGCTCCCAACTCCTCCTCGTTCCCACAAACCATGAATTATTCCGACAAGGGTGCGAAAATGCGGGGTTGGGGGTGGGGGGGTGGTTCCATTTTCCCCTCCCCCCAAACCCCCCACCCCCTACTCCCAACACCTTTCATGGATAATAACTACTACTACTACTACTACTACTACTACTACTACTATTACTACTACTACTTCTATTGCTGCTGCTGCTAGTGCTACTGCTACTGCTACCGTTGTTAATATCGAAAGTAAGTATGGTGTGGTATGCAGGAAACTGGCGCGGTAATGGGGGGGATCTGGGCTCTTTTGGAGGTACCGCAGACATTACTAGAATAGAATAGAATAGAATAGAATAGAATAGAATAGAATACAATACAATAGAATACAATAGAATAGAATAGAATAGAATAGAATATAGAGCAGAAGAGAA
>WBZZ01002991.1:332500-357500 GCA_019918135.1 Paulinella micropora
TTTGGTTTTCACAACCTCGGGACGCGTTTCAGGTAGTGAACCAGTTGAAAAAGATATTTACGAAATTTCTGGCGAAGTAACACCAAAATGAATGGCTGAGAATGCTCCAAGGCTCTAAGAGTTGTCCCAGAGGGGCTGCTCTAAGAGTTGTCCCAGAGGGGCTTGGAGGCTGATTCTTTGTATTTTCGCAAGCTTGTCACGATCTCTTTTTTTTAGGGATATAGTTGAAATTATGAGATTCGAATGTAATGACAAGAGGTGCCAAAATGAATGGCTGAGATTGCTCCAAGGCTGTAAAAGTTGTGTGTGAGAATGAGAGGAAAGCGACCTTGGGAGGAGGAGGGGGGGGGGGGGGGGGGGGCGCGAAGCGCACCGGCAAACCATCCTTTTAGATGTTGGCGCAGCCCCTAGTTATTATTATTATTATTATTATTATTATTATTATTATTATGGACACCGTGATAGCCCAGTGGTCAAGTTCTACCATCTGGGCCCTGTCGCCAGTTCGATTCCCGTCGGTGCCACCAGTATTTTCATTGAACATACCGATCCGTCTGGACCAGTATTTTCATTGAACATACCGGCCCGTCTGGAAGTGTTGGAACTGCCCTTGCGGGGGTGTCATTAGAGCTTATCGTCAATTCTTCGTACTCCCCTCACGGGTGAGACGATGGAGGCGCATGTGCAGAAATGCATCAGCCATTGACAGAGAAGCACTATTATTATTATTATTATTATTATTATTATTATTATTATTAGGGAGTACATAGGCCATCGGTCCCTTTCCATGGGCTGATTGGTATAAAGCTCCTAGAGTAATGTTCTATGCCGTCACTTCCTTTATTCCACCGATTGGTGTGGAGACTTTCCTTATGGAATGGAGGACTGGATGCACATGGCCTTTTGGCTCAGCAAGTGGCAGACGATACATACATACATATTATTATTATTATTATTATTATTTGGACACCGGTGATAGCCCAGTGGTCAAGTTCTACCATCTGGGCCCTGTCGCCAGTTCGATTCCCGTCGGTGCCACCAGTATTTTCATTGACCATACCGCTCCGTCTCGACCAGTATTTTCATTGAACATACCGGTCCGTCTGGAAGTGTTGGAACTGCCCTTGCGGGGGTGTCATTAGAGCCTATCGTCAATTCTTCGTACTCCCCTCACGGGTGAGACGATGGAGGCGCATGTGCAGAAATGCATCAGCCATTGACAGAGAAGCACTATTATTATTATTATTATTATTATTATTACATTATTTGGACACCGTGATAGCCCAGTGGTCAAGTTCTACCATCTGGGCCCTGTCGCCAATTCGATTCCCGTCGGTGCCACCAATATTTTCATTGAACATACCGGTCCGTCTGGAAGTGTTGGAACTGCCCGTGCGGGGGTGTCATTAGAGCCTATCGTCAATTCTTCGTACTCCCCTCACGGGTGAGACGATGGAGGCGCATGTGCAGATTTGCATCAGCCATTGACAGAGAAGCACTATTACATTATTATTATTATTATTATTATTATTATTATTATTATTATTATTAGGGAGTACATAGGCCATCGGTCCTTTCCATGGGCTGATTGGTATAAAGCTCCTAGAGTAATGTTCTATGCCGTCACTTCCTTTATTCCACCGATTGGTGTGGAGACTTTCCTTATGGAATGGAGGACTGGATGCACATGGCCTTTTGGCTCAGCAATTGGCAGGAGATACACTATTATTATTATTATTATTATTATTATTATTATTATTATTATTATTATTATTATTATTATTATGGACACCGTGATAGCCCAGTGGTCAAGTTCTACCATCTGGGCCCTGTCGCCAGTTCGATTCCCGTCGGTGCCACCAGTATTTTCATTGAACATACCGGTCCGTCTGGAAGTGTTGGAACTGCCCGTGCGGGGGTGTCATTAGAGCCTATCGTCAATTCTTCGTACTCCCCTCACGGGTGAGACGATGGAGGCGCATGTGCAGATTTGCATCAGCCATGGACAGAGAAGCACTATTATTATTATTATTATTATTATTATTATTATTATTATTATTGTGGCCGCGATAGCCCAGTGGTTAAGGTCTACCATCTGGGACCTGTCGCCAGGTCGATTCCCGTCGGTGCCACTATTTTCAAAGGATATTTTCTTTGAAAGTATTGGTCTGTCTGGAAGGCTTGGAGCTGCCTTGCGGGGGTGTCAGTAGAGCCTATCGTCAAATCTTCGTACTCCCCTCGCGGGTGAGACGATGGAGGCACATGTGCAGAAATGCATTCGCCATTGACTGAGACGCACTATTATTATTATTATTATTATTATTATTATTATTATTATTATTATTATTATTAGGGAGTACATAGGCCATCGGTCCTTTCCATGGGCTGATTGGTATAAAGCTCCTAGAGTAATGTTCTATGCCGTCACTTCCTTTATTCCACCGATTGGTGTGGAGACTTTCCTTATGGAATGGAGGACTGGATGCACATGGCCTTTTGGCTCAGCAATTGGCAGGAGATACACTATTATTATTATTATTATTATTATTATTATTGGAGTGTTGACTGTGATCTATTTGAGGGTAACACCTGATGATAAAAACCTAGTCACGCTTGTTTATCAGAGTTCCAGCCCAATAGCCTTACGGCGTTAAACTGTGGTGCCAACTCAAAACCATTTGGTAGATGATGCTGGGGAGGAGGGACGTTGGGCGCCCGTCGACGATCTTAAACTCCGCTATGCCGGTTGATAGCCCGGAAACCCAGTGGATACCAAATTGTTATGGGTGGGGTTTTGAGGTAGTTCTAGCAACCATGCTTGGTGTACGCACTTGCACATTCGGCAACGTTTTGCAAGAGGTTGCTGGGACTGCGGAATAACCTCGGCTTAGTGTAGTCTTGCCCTCAGGAGCTCTATCGGTGGCCCCTATTACCACTCGAGAGACTGACTAGGTGGGGATGGAGCACCTCGAACAAGGGCATGGAGGCATGGAGGATCATGTCCGGAAACGGATCGTGCCATCAGCTGCATCAGTACGTCTTAGAGGAAGTATATTATTATCATTATTATTATTATTATTATTATTATTATTATTATTATTATTATTGGAGTGTTGACTGTGACATATTTGAGGGAAATCCCGATGAAAAAACCTAGTCACACTTGCTAAACAGAGTTCCAGCCCAATGGCCTCAAGGCGTTAAACTGTGACGCCAACTCATAACCCTTTGGTGGTAGATGCTGGGGAGGAGGGTCGTTGCGCGCGTAAAAGATCTTAAACTCCGCATATGCTGGTTGATAGCCCAGGACCCAGCAGACACCAGATGGTTATGGGTGGGGTTTCGAGGCAGCTCTAGCAACCGCGCTTGGTGTATGCACTTGCACATTCGGTGACGTCTTGCAAGAGGTTGCTGGGACTGCGGAATAACCTCGGCTTAGTGCAGTCTTGCCCTCAGGAGCTCCATCGGTGGCCCCGATCATCAGGCGAGAGACTGACACGGGGGGGTGGAGGACCTCGAACAAGGGTATTGGAGGCTTATGTCCGTTGAGGATATGCCATTAGCTGCATCAGTACGCCTCAGATATAGTAAATCTGCCTTGGAGTGTTGACTGTGACATATTTGAGGGAAATCCCGATGAAAAAACCTAGTCACACTTGCTAAACAGAGTTCCAGCCCAATGGCCTCAAGGCGTTAAACTGTGACGCCAACTCATAACCCTTTGGTGGTAGATGCTGGGGAGGAGGGTCGTTGCGCGCGTAAAAGATCTTAAACTCCGCATATGCTGGTTGATAGCCCAGGACCCAGCAGACACCAGATTGTTATGGGTGGGGTTTCGAGGCAGCTCTAGCAACCACGCTTGGTGTATGCACTTGCACATTCGGTGACGTCTTGCAAGAGGTTGCTGGGACTGCGGAATAACCTGGCTTAGTGCAGTCTTGCCCTCAGGAGCTCCATCGGTGGCCCCGATCATCAGGCGAGAGACTGACACGGGGGGGTGGAGGACCTCGAACAAGGGTATTGGAGGCTTATGTCCGTTGAGGATATGCCATTAGCTGCATCAGTACGCCTCAGATATAGTATTATTATTATTATTATTATTATTATTATTATTATTATTATTATTATTATTATTATTATTATTATTGTGGACACCGTTATAGCCCAGTGGTCAAGTTCTACCATCTGGGCCCTGTCGCCAGTTCGATTCCCGTCGGTGCCACCAGTATTTTCACTGAACATACCGGTCTATTTCTGGACCAGTATTTTCATTGAACATACCGGCCCGTCTGGAAGTGTTGGAACTGCCCTTGCGGGGGTGTCATTAGAGCTTATCGTCAATTCTTCGTACTCCCCTCACGGGTGAGACGATGGAGGCGCATGTGCAGAAATGCATCAGCCATTGACAGAGAAGCGCTATTATTATTATTATTATTATTATTATTATTATTATTAGTGGCACCGCGATAGCCCAGTGGTTAAGGTCTACCATCTGGGACCTGTCGCCAGTTCGATTCCCGTCGGTGCCAGTATTTCAAAGGATATTTTCTTTGAAAGTATTGGTCTGTCTGGAAGGCTTGGAGCTGCCTTGCGGGGGTGTCAGTAGAGCCTATCGTCAAATCTTCGTACTGAGACGATGGAGGCACATGTGCAGAAATGCATTCGCCATTGACTGAGAAGCACTATTATTATTATTATTATTATTATTATTATTATTATTATTATCATTATTATTATTATTATTATTATTATCATTATTATTATTGTTATTTACCGGTCCGTCTGGAAGTGTTGGAACTGCCCTTGCGGGGGTGTCATTAGAGCCTATCGTCAATTCTTCGTACTCCCCTCACGGGTGAGACGATGGAGGCGCATGTGCAGAAATGCATCAGCCATTGACAGAGAAGCACTATTATTATTATTATTATTATTATTATTATTATTATTATTATTATTATTATTATTATTCCCAGTGGTCAAGTTCTACCACCTGGGCCCTGTCGCCAGTTCGATTCCCGTCGGTGCCACCAGTATTTTCATTGAACATACCGGTCTATTTCTGGACCAGTATTTTCATTGAACATACCGGCCCGTCTGGAAGTGTTGGAACTGCCCTTGCGGGGGTGTCATTAGAGCTTATCGTCAATTCTTCGTACTCCCCTCACGGGTGAGACGATGGAGGCGCATGTGCAGAAATGCATCAGCCATTGACAGAGAAGCACTATTATTATTATTATTATTATTATTATTATTATTATTATTATATTATCATGGACACCGTGATAGCCCAGTGGTCAAGTTCTACCATCTGGGCCCTGTCGCCAGTTCGATTCCCGTCGGTGCCACCAGTATTTTCATTGAACATACCTGTCTATTTCTGGACCAGTATTTTCATTGAACATACCGGCCCGTCTGGAAGTGTTGGAACTGCCCTTGCGGGGGTGTCATTAGAGCTTATCGTCAATTCTTCGTACTCCCCTCACGGGTGAGACGATGGAGGCGCATGTGCAGAAATGCATCAGCCATTGACAGAGAAGCACTATTATTATATTATCATTATTATTATCACCCCGTCATTACCGGCGTCGGCTGCGAATGAAGCGCTTGAGGTTCTGTTGCACAGTGCTGCACGTGTCTGCTCATGAGGCTGTCCGCAACGGACGCTGCACGTGTGTGTGTTGCGGAGGCTGTGGTGGTCGCGTCTGGGTGTGGCGTCGCTGCTGGCGCTGGACCTGTCCAGCTCCGAGCTCATCCGCCTCACAGAGAATCCCTTCCACTTCACACAGGGTCCCCCCCCTCCCCTCCCCCCCCCCCCCAACCAGCACACACCTCACACAAAACATACACACGCAACAGAGAGGCCGTCAGACACGCTTGTTTGTGTGTGTGTGTGTATGTTTTTGTGTTTGTGTGTGTGTGTTTTTTTTTGCCTTTTTCCCTCATTTTTTCTTTGAATTTACTTCTGTCCTTTTTTCGTTCTTTTCTTTTTTTTCCATTCTTTTCTTCTTCCTTTTGTTCTCTCTTCCTCGCTTTCTATCATTCTTGGATCTAAACATTTGTGTGATGGCTCGTTAGAAAGCGCACGAAGAGAACATGGCAACAAACCCCTATCATCCACTTCCCTTTTTTCTTTTCACAGTATCTCCAAAAATACCACTCTTTACCCACCTCCAAAGGACGAAAAAAAAAAAAAAAAAAAAAAAAAAAAAATTCTTCTCATTTCACTCTCTCATAGATATGTATATATGAGTATACACATGTATGCATGTATGTGTGTGCGAGCGTGTACAAACGTGCGCGCGCGCGTGTGTGTGTGTGTGTAAGTGTGTGTGTGTAAGTGTGTGTGTGTGTGTGTGTGTGAGAGAGAGAGAGAGAGAGAGCGTGAGTGTGTGTGTGTGTGTGTGTGTAAGTGTGTGTGAGAGAGAGAATGAGTGAGTGAGTGAGTGAGTGAGTGATTAAGTGAGTAAGTGAGTAAGTGAGGAAGTGAGTGTAAGAGCGATAGATAGATAGATAGATAGATAGATAGATAGATAGATAGATAGATAGATAGATAGATAGATAGATAGATAGATAGAAAGATAGATAGAAAGATAGACAGACAGATAGACAGACAGACAGACAGACAGATAGATAGATAGATAGATAGATAGATAGATAGATAGATAGATAGATAGACATATATACATATATATGTATATATATATATAGAGAGAGAGAGAATATATATATATATATATATATAGAGAGAGAGAGAGAGAGGGAGGGAAGGAGGATGGGAGTGACGACGGGCACAGAGGCGCACACGTTCTTGTTCTTGCAGGGCTGTCACGCACGCTGTCGAGGGAGTTTTTGAACGGGTATACAGCGTCCATTTCTCTGCATGTTTTGTATATAATGCGGCAGACATCATAACTATGCATGTATGCATTTTTATGTATGCATTGTACGTATGTGCGCGTATGCATGTAAGTGTATATTTTCTGTATATGTATGTATGTATGTATGTATGTATGTATGTGTGTATGTATGTGTGTGTATGTATGTATGTGTATGTATGTATGTATGTATGTATGTATGTATGTATGTATGTATCTATGTATGTATGTAGGTATGTATGTATGTATGTGTCTATGCGTGTTAACGTCCGTGCGTTTACTTCTATTTGTATGTATGTATGTGTGTGTATGTGTCACTTGTTGCTGCTTTGTGTGTGTTCTGTGTCTGTGCTCGTTGCGGCAGATACGACTTGCTGCTGCTATGCACCACGCAGCTCTCTGCTTATTTTCTTCGGATCGTTTCTGTGTGTGTTTGCTTCCTTGCTTCCTTGCTTCCTTGCCTGTGGTCGGTCTTGCTTGGTTCGTTCTTTGTGCTTCTTGTGGTTCTCGGTTGGGATGTGTTGTGTGTCGTGTTGGGGCTGGGCGCGCTAGGTATTACTTCCTGCTGCTGGCCTTGCCCGTGCAGCTCTGCGCAGAGTATTCTTATGACTGCTTACCCATGGTCTCTTGTCGACCTACCTACCCATCGATCTACCCATCTATCCACCTATCTACCTATCTGCATATCTACTATCTATTTCATATATCTTCCTTCTTTTCTTCCTTTCTTTCTTTTATCTCTTTTCTTTCTGTCTTTCTTTTATCTCTTTGCTTTCTTGATCTCCCTTAGTTATTTCTTTTCTTCTTTTGTTTTCAATCATTTTTCTTCACTTTCCTTTGTTTTGCTTTCGTTTCATTTCGTTTCTTTCCTTTGACGTTTGTCTCTTTCTTTCCTTCTTTTTCTTTTCTTTTCTTCGTTGTTCCTTTTTTCCTTCCTTCCTGCCTAACTATCTAATCTATCTTTTTTTCTTTTATCTACCTACTAGGCTATCGATTTGTCTGCTTATCTATCTAATCTATCCATCTAATCAATAGAAATAATATGCGTTGAAACAATTTGCCTCATCTCCCCTGCCGCCCTGGGAAAAAAACTGTCAAAAACATGGAAAAAATTCAAAAATTTGGGTAAATTTTCCTCCCGATGAAAGAAATCCCTCTAAATGGCCTCTTCGGAGACGGAAAACACCATTTATGATTTTTTCGACATATTTGGAAAAAGGCTTGGCTAGATGAACTTGTCGATGTTTTCCCTGTGTTCTGACTTTTTTTCAGAGTGACAAGTTGGCTTGGGGGGGGGGGGGGGCAAGAGGAAATGTTGCGCATAAATATACATATACATATGTATGTGTCTCTGTGTGTGTGTGTGTGTGTGCATCACATGGCCTGGCTGCAGGTGACATCTCTTGGCGACCCGCGCTTGTTGCTTCCGCTCTTCATGCATGTCGTCTTAGGTCCGCCTCGCCTGTGCCGTCTGCTGCCTCCGCTCGCCTTGCACAGCATTGCCAGCCAGCCTTATGTCTGCACGGCAACGCGTGCTGTGTCCTGCCGAGTTGTATGAGACTCAAGAAGAAGAAGAAGCGGAAGTAGTAGCAGTAGTAGTAGTGGTGGTGGTAGTAGTAGTAGTAGTAGTAGCAGCAGCAGCAGCAGCAGCAGTAGTAGTAGTAGTAGTAGTAGTAGTAGTAGTAGTAGTAGTAGTAGAAGAAGAAGAAGAAGAAGAAGAAGAAGAAGAAGAAGAAGAAGAAGAAGAAGAAGAAGAAGAAGAAGACGAAGAAGAAGAAGAAGAAGAAGAAGAAGAAGAAGAAGAAGAAGAAGAAGAAGAAGAAGAAGAAGAAGAAGTAGTAGTAGGAGTAGTAGTAGTAGTAGTAGAAGTAGTAGAAGTAGTAGTAGTAGAAGTAGTAGAAGTAGTAGAAGTAGTAGAAGTAGAAGTAGTAGAAGTAGTAGAAGTAGTAGAAGTAGTAGAAGTAGTAGAATGGTAGAAGTAGTAGTAGTAGTAGTAGTAGTAGTAGTAGTAGCTCTTTCTGTGCATGTTTTGGTGTGATTTGCAGTGGCGGTCGCAGTGGTCGCTGCACGACGAGCCCACTTCGGGTAAGCCGCACGTCAGGCGCTTTCCCGGCCAGCAGCGGGGCTTCTTCCGTCCGCCATTTGCAGCACGAAAGCGTTTCTCAGTGACCCCACTCAAGGGGACGAGCAGAACATGGACCTGACGAGCCGACAGAACATTTGCCTGCTAGTGCAGTAAAAAATATATAACCTCGTCTGAAATGTTCTTACTTAACAAGCTGCATGGACAAAGACTTCAAGCACTTCGATGGCAATCGATTCTTGCAGCGTCGTGGAACGCTCTTGATGAGAGCTTACAAATGAGAGATTGCACAAACAACCACAATTGACTGCGCACCGAAGCGCATGGAGCCATGTTTTATTGCACCCATACAACGAAGAGCCCCTTGTCTGCGTGTGCGTGCGTACCTAGGCTGTGGTTGAGTCTGGGCTGGTTGGTGGTACCGTTTCTGCCTGCGTCCAACTACTTCCTCACGGTTCCCGACATTCACACCATAGACAAAGCATGGAACCAGAACGCCGCGCTTGCAGTCGTTTTTGATAGTCCTTCACAATGAAGAATACGCTAGACAGAAACACTCCGTCGGCTCATCGCAGTCATCATGAAACTGGCAAAACTCGCCACCATGCTTCCCAAATTTGCGGCGCTGGGACATTATCACCGAATGCCGGCCTCGGTGGGATAATAATGGCAGCGGTTGTATATGTAAGTAATGTAGCTAGCGGGTGGTCGCTGACCGTGTCACTTAATGGGTTTCCCATCGTACTAGCTGGCTGACTACATGGCTATGGTTGTACGTGTCATTAGTAATTAATCGTCGTGAACTCAAAATATGACCGTGTGGAGGGCTTCCTACCATACTCTCCGGTTGATTTCACGATTATATCATGTTTATGTCGGTTGATTGCACGATTACATTATTATTGTGTTGGTTGATTTCACGATTGTATATTATGAATAGTCGTGAAATCAACCGAATGGCAGGGGCAGGCTGGTTTGCCAGCGGTAACCGATGCTCCACGGTGCTGGCGCCCGCTGGGCGATACCCACCTCAAGATCCGGTTGATTTTACGATAACCATACATGCTAAACGTAGTTTGGGTTCGTTCATATTCGAATTTTCCCGTGACGGAAACAGTGGATATTGGTAGTCACTTGTGGTGGTGCCGTTTGAATGGGATCATGTGGAAAGCTTCCCCCTTTTACCTAACAAGTTGTATGACGACGGCTGTACATGTGAGGGGTAAGGGGACTTTGTTCAAAGAGCTTTTGTTCTAAGTAAGTGTAAGTATGTAAGTAAGCAAGGATTGCGTGAGGAAGCAAGTAAGTCAAATAAGTAATAGGCATGGTTTGTCGTAGGTAGGGACGTTGATTGGAGAACGGTTGCTTTACATGCCCTCCGTCGGGTTCTGTCTCCTGCTGGCGTACGGTGACATTCCCCTCTCTCTCTCTCTCTCTCTCTCTCTCACACACACACACACCTTTAATAAGTATGAAGACCTCAAGTGACCGTGCAGATGCAGGGTTATTACCTAGTAAGCTGGGCGGCTGGATATGTATGTTTTGGGATATGTATGCGTGTGGTCAATGCACGTGAAGCGTTCTGAGTCATTCAGCGTGGCTGGGTATATTAGTGAGTTTTCAATAGGCTCTTAGTTACGGAGCATATGTATGTATGTGGTCGATACAATGAAGGATTCTTAGCTATAAGGCCAGGTTGCATATGTATGTGCTGGAAACCTCTGGTGTGCCTTTTGTCTTTCTGACTGTACGTGCGTTGCTTGTGCCTGCAAAGCTATATAAAGCCCCACCCCCCCACCCTGGTCCCCACCTCACCGCACACACACACACACACATTCCACACCTCTTTTTTGTTTGTTTTGTTTTTTGTTTGACGGTTTGTTCGCTGCTGGCTGTTCAGGTCTGCGGTGGCTGGGCGAAACGGCCGAGCTGACGGACTGGTGCTGGCAAAAGCCCAACGTCTTCTACACCTCCGCGCTGTCCCTTGCCGCGCCGCCATCGCAGCCTTCACCCAGCCAGACTACGCAAAAGTCTGCGGGAAACGGTCCACAAGATGTGGCCGAGTTCCAGGGGAAAGGTGCTGTGGATGTGGTGCTGGCGCGAAGTGGCCAGGTTGAGGAAGGCACGGTCGTGGAAAAGGGCAGCAGGGCAGGCCAGGAACGATGGGGGAAGTGCCGGCCTGGCGCGAAAAAAAGAGCAGAAGAGGATAAGCAAGGACGAGAAGAAATTAATAAGTTGATCATGAAGGAGGAGACGAGGCAGAGGGGGAGGGGAGGGGACGAGGACGAGGACATGGCAAGGTGGGGTAGCGAGGAGCAAAATGCCGTGAGGTATCGGAAGGGACACACAGCGGCAGCGACGAAGCGGACCAAGCTCGCATTCCACTCAGCCTCTTCTTCTTCTACTTCTTCTTCTTCTTCTTCTTCTTCTTCTTCTTCTTCTTCTGCTGCTGCTGCTGCTGCTTCTTCTTCTTCTCTTTCTTCGTCTTCTGCTCATGCTTGCGAAGCATTCCCGTCGCCGTCGCGTATTTCTCCTACAGTTTCTTCTCCTTCTCCTTCCCCTTCTTTTCCCTCGGTTCCCTCCTTTCAAGCGGGAGTGCTTAGTACAGTCGTGCTGTGTGCTTTCCTTCTCTGCTACACGGGCAAGACCTGCTACCGCGTACGCGACTGGAGGGACGACGAGAGCCTCTTCTACTCCAGTGTTCAGGTGTGTGGCCGCTCGGCCAAGAACAGACAACAGATCGGACAGGTGTACATCATGAAGGCTGATAGGCAACTCAAGCACGGGCAGAGGGAAGAGGCCCAGGCGCTGCTGGTGCAAGCGAGGAGGGAGCTGGACATCGCATATGCCATCCACCCACAATGGTGTGACCTGGCCTACTTCAACGCGGTGTGGCTGGTGGCGGCGCTCAACGTGCACCTGCCCCCCACCCCGTCCGAAGCCGCGTCCCTGGCCGCGGGCGATGGCGGCGAGCAGGAGCGTGCGCTGCGGGCCAGTGCGCTGCTGCGCTCCTCCTTGCACTGCGTCTTCACCAGCACCAAAGCCCTGTCTCTACTGCAACAGCTCTGGAATGCTCGTCTGGAGGCGGGTGATGGAACAGTGCATGCTGAGGTCGCGGACGTGCACTACTTGTTGAATCACTCGTTGGAAGCCGCCGACAGCCTGCTCAAGGCTGGGGTGTGGGCGTTGGGCAAGAAGGACGCGGTTGGCGCCTTGCGCGTGCTGCGCAACGCCAGCAAGCAACTGGCGCAGAGCGCAGAGCCGGCGGCAGGAGTGTTGCGGTGCGCGGTGGGCTGGTGGCGCGGGCAGGCCGCGGAGCAGAGTGCTGCTCAGAGGCTGCAAGACAAGACGAAGGAGGCGGCAGGGAGCACCACGGAGCAAGGAGAGATATCGCAGTCTGCTGCGGGAGGGGGCAGGAAGAAACCGAAGCGGAACAGTAGGGGCCGCCGTCTGCGCCGCCAGCCGCCACAAGCTATCCCGCCGGTGGCCAGCGGCGACAAAGACCCGGCGAGCGGTGGGCCAAGTGGCCAAGGAGGGGATAGGCCGAACTGTACAGATGGGTCAGAGCGCGAGTGCGAGCAGGCGACCCTCCCTAGCGACACCGTGGGAGGCGTAAATGAGGAGGCGGGGCACGAGCAGGGCGCCTCCAAGCCAGATAACAAGAGCCGGCGCTTGCAGGAGGAGGCCATCAGTGGATATGCCTCCGCACTACAAAGCTTCTGTGAGGAGGCGGTGGTGGGCGCGGCAGCGAAACGGCTGGTTGAGCTCTTGATCCCCTTGGTGGCGGCGCGGGCAGAGGACACCCAGCAGCGTGCACAGCTGGCCAAAGCGCTGGGCATGGCTGCCTGGGCCAGTGGCAACTCGGAAAAAGAGTACGTGCGCGCAGAGTATGTACTCCAGTCGCTGGCCCACTGGGTGACTTGTGCTGAGCAAGCTGTGATGCAGGACCGTGCGGATCAAGCATGGCGTTGTGTGCGAGCAGCTGAAGACACCTTGGCAGGCTCCTACGGGCTCGTGCCGTCAGCCCATCAAGTGGCAACGCTGACACAGCGACTGCAGAATGTGCAGCTAGTATTAGACACTCGCATATCCTAGCACATCGAACCGGACGCCTTCCAGATAGGAGCCAGGCCAACTCTTTCTTTTCATGTCGAGCCGGCCCTGTGGTTTAGAAAAGTGGATTAAACACAGAAGCCAACATGAGGTTAGTATTCTTTTCATGCACACAGAATCCACGAGTCTTGCCATGAGTCTGGCACAGTGACAAATCATGAGTCTGCCCGGGCGCGGCCAGTGCTTTTCTGATTTGCGCTTTGCCACCAAGGTGTTGGGCAACGCTAAGTGACAGATAATTGCCACAGTGGTTCATGCTTGGAGCAGTGTTATTACCCCAAAGTCACTGCCATCATCTGATCAGTGTTTTAAATTTCATGGTTTCAATCATGCCATCTCCGAACTCTCCTGGAGTCTCTATTCTCTCTCTCTCTCTCTCTCTCTCTCTCTCTCTCTCTCTCTCTCTCTCTCTCTCTCTCTTAGGCTGGCTCTGTCTCTCTCTGAGACTATTAGGCTTACCCTCACGAAGCTATGGAAGATGGAGTATCTATTGAGAATAATTAAACGAACTTGGTTCAACAACATTTAACCTCAGAGTTACTCCGTGGCAACGAAGGGAGATTCGTGGCTGAAGCCAAGTAAGTAGCAAAGCGGTACGGCTGACGACTAAAGTTGAATGCATATGGACCGTTCGGTTGCTCGATGGTATTCAATAACGGACGGTACGAATTCCCATTGAGTTTTCCCCACAGGAATAGTAGATGATATATGATTAGTGTACTTGTTATGGTAAGAACTAATTAGATCCCAGTCCACTACAGCATAACCGGGTTCGTACAGTCACGGTATCTTCACTCTTATTACTTAATACTTAGTAATTATTCATGTATTACCATATTTTCTGGTACTGGTGGCGAATTGCTTTTATGTTCCATTCATCCAGGGAAGATCATGGAGTTGAACAGATGACACTTCAAGGGAAATTTTACAGAAAGCTATCAGTGCGGGCGCTGTCTGCAAGATGCAGACGGTGGATTTTGTATGCTGTCGCAAAGACATCAGACCGTTAAGCAGACGAGCACAAATTTATTTTCGCTGATCTGTCGCAAAGACATTCTGAGACGAAAACAACTTTCAGCACACCAACACATCCTCAAACAAAAAAACTTGCAAACAACTGCGGCAATAGATTTGTCACAAGCTGGCCGCCATAACCTTTAGCCCTTGTGCACATTTGGCTTTTGTATGTTCTTCTTCAAGACACCAGAGCACATCTACTCCACTTCCTCTAGCCGTTTCCATAAAGCCAAGTCACTGAGGACCAGTGCGAAACAAACAACAAACAAACAGACAGAGAAGAAACGAGCCGCAAAGCACTCCTACTCTCTGTTCTGAACCATTTTCTCTGCATTTTCTCTACAGAAACCAGAGGAAATTGCATATCTCTCACACAAGAGCAAAACAAGTATTGAAGCACTGTCCGACGACAGACTGACTTCTACAAAACAGCTCTTTTGGCCACTCTATCGCTATCCTTGTGTAGGGTCTGACGCCCCATAACTGTTGCAACAGAGAAAAGGAAGGAGGAGAAGAATGTTGAATAGAAAGAAAAGAAAATAAGAAGAAAAAAATTCAACTTCAAAAAAAAAAAAAAAAAAAAAAAAAAAAAAAACTAAAAAAAAAAAAAAGCAGACAAGACTCTCATAACATAAGATGGAGGACGAGACTGAGCAGGGTGATCTAGATCATGTGTAACACCATCCAATTCTGGTCATGATGAGGGAGAAGAGGAGGAGAGAGAGGAGTACTCAGAAGAGAAGAGGAAGAGAAGAGGAGGAGAGAGAGTAGACAGCAGAAGAAGGGCTGGCACGGTCGACAGGGGGGGGGGGGGGGGTTGATGCACAAGGAGCGAGTGCAAGCCAGACTGGCGGCTCTCCACTGGCAGAGGGTCACAAAGAGGAGATCAGTGAAGGATATTAGTTTTCTGTTTAGTTGCAAAGTTGATGGTCAATAGGAGAGATAGTACTCCTACCCGTAGTGGGAGCATGGGATCCGTAACTTAACCGACAACCTCAGTGATATCGAGGCACGAGAGCCAGAGTATTTGGGGAAGTGGAAGCATGTGGACCAAAGGCGTGGCTGCCCGCTAGGATCTGTGCGTATCCTACCTCTCGCCTGGTCATGGGATACACGACGTGGTATGTAGGGGAAAGCTTGAGGAACATATATGAGGTAGGGAAAGGGAGGGTAGAAGGAGAGATAAAAAAAAAAAAAAAAAAAAAAAAAAAACATGAACTATATAATAATATTCTAACACCGGGAAGAGTCGTCCTTGGCCCTGCTGAAGTTCTCCTGGTCGTAAATCTTCATCTGGTCCCCTGAAGATGCAGTGCCGCAACACTAAGAGAAAGAGAAGAGGGGGGCTTCATCGTGGGCTGGGACGTTCCGTGAGTGACTTTATCGTAGACTGCCAAGTAGCGGGGAGCCACAAAAAAAAAAAAAAAAAAAAAAAAAAAAAAAAAAAAAAAAAAAAAAAAAACCGGAACTGTAGAATATTCTAACATCTGGCAGAGTCGTCTCTGATCCTACTCACGATCTCCTAGTCGGTCGTAAATCACCAGCGGGTTCCCTGAAACTGCAGTGACGCTTCGCCAGGAGAGAGAGAGAGGGGGGGGGGGGAGGCTTCGTCGTGTGCTGAAAGGACCTTAAGCCCGGAGAATCGGGTAACGGTACTGGGTGCCAAAGGGGTGAGCCAGGAGCCGACTCTTGAAGAATCAGGTAACGGTACTGGGTGTCGAAGGGGGGGCCAGGAGCAGTGAAAAATTTGGGCTGGTAGCACGACTGAAAAGGGACAATAAGAGGCCTGATTCCTCCAAGTGGAGTTGGAATCGGTTTGAAAAAGTTTTGTGGGGTGATTGGGGACGTATTGTTTAATGAATCAAAGGAGGACACAGGAGTCTAGTCCGAGACGGGGGGAATTTAAAATAAAGTGTCCGTGCAAACTTGGCACGAGGCAAGGTCCCTGGTATAGAGTGTAGAGCCCTGGGTGAAGGACACAAGACGGGGGAAGATTCCACAGGCGGGGTCGGAAGACTCACTGGCTGGCAGACTCGACCAGAGGTTCTCCCTTGTCCCGGACTTGACCGACCCAACACCCCCCGAGACCACTAGGCGTGCGATGATTCCTCTCTAGACTGTTCCGGTGGGACTGGAGGACTCAGTCTCTTCGTTGAACCTGTTGGGATGACCCTGGTAATTCTTGTTAGTGTTTACCTCGTGGCGTCTGCACTGTGAATGAATTTCCAAGCCTGGAGGATTGTGTCGTGGCAGATCTTGGTCATCTCGCGGAAAATGTCATGTACTACAGCTTTCGATAGGATAAAGCGGAGTTGATTCTAAGATGTTTCGGAGATATATCCTTTTGATCCAATTGCTATCACAATGATGCTTGATGATATGTTGCGTCCCCTCAGCCTTTGTTGGTGGATCGCGTCTTGCCGTTGTTCATATCTATGGTCATAGATGGCTCTTGGTTATATCCCCACGCTCGGGTTGAATTTTTCCACGGCTCTTGGGTTATATCCCCACGCTCGGGTTGAATCTTTACACGGGATGGAGGGCCACGTAACCGGAGGGTCTTCTCCTCTGTCGGAATTGGGGTCCTTGGGGATGTATGGCGGTCCAACTCGTTGTCCTTTATGGTTACAGATCCTCTTTCTGTCTTTCTCGTCTAGTTTTGCAGTAAGGTAGTTTTCATCTTCTCTGACCAACCATTCGTTCGTTCGAAACGTGCAGTCCAGTGGGTAAACGTGGGGTGCTTTGTAATCTTGTGCTGCTAGGAGGTCAATCTTGTATGGAATCTCTGATCCTGCTAGGTCAGCCATGATTTGGGCTGCCGGATGGATGGGTGCTGTGGGGTCTCTAGGGGGTCTTTGGTTGCCGGCAGCGAGTTGGCCTACTCCTGTCCGTCGTCCTTCACTGAAGGTCCTCAGCTAGTGTCGTGGTAAGGCCCCCTCCTCGCCAATGATCGTCAGCTTACTGTCTCCTTCCGTGTCATCGTCCATGAGCAGGCCCCTTTCTATGCACCGGCGAATCCACTGTCTGCATTTTGAGTGTCTGACGTCGACTAGTGCCCTTAGGGCTTGTGGGTGACGGTCCGACTTGGAGAGAAGGTAGTGACTGATATCTCCTGACACTCCACATCCGTAGGAACACTTGGGTGAGGTAGAGCTATTGGTAATGGTAACGCTCAGTCTAGCTGGGTCCAGGCCTCAAGTTGGCATTTAAGGATGATAACAGCCTCCCTGGCAGAATATCACTCGAGGCTGTAGGAACTCATTCATCAGTGCTTGGAATGGCTTACGGATCTCTGATCGAATTCCCTAGGCGAGACCGAACCTGGGGGCAACAGTCGTCTTCTAGGCGTTCTCCGATACTCGCTGTCGGAGCTTCCAGAAGTTGTATGACGCCAGGTTATTTTTTATCGTCTTTATGACGCTGTTGACTGTCTCGCGCTACTGTCTTCTTGGTAATGAGGTTGGTGACTGATAGGACGACCGGTAGTTCCAGGTGGTTCCACTCCGTGTAGGTGGGTTGGATGCCATCGTCCTTGGGACAACGGGCCATTTTTGCTTCCGCTTCGGATCTCGTGAGTCGACCTTAGTCTGCGATATGTCCCGACGGGATGCGAAGGCTAACACCCACTCCTAGTGCTCTACAAGCTCGGATCCAGGGGAGGACCATGAGGCCGTCGTGTCTGTCTTCCTTAATGAGGTGGAGGTGTCCTTGCCAACCCATGAATGGTTGATCCGGGGGCTCCGGAAGCTTAGGGCACTCAGGGTAGATGTCATCAGGTGTGGGAATGTTGTTCTTCGGCGGGCCGTCTTGTGGAAAAGAGGAACCGCTGCCAAAATTCTCTGATGATAAAGCTGGTGGGATTGATTACCCCGTGGATGACGAAGTGTAGTCTCCACAGGTCTGGGGGTTGCATGAACTGAGGCTTGGGGTTTTGTGGAGTCTGCCTAGAGGTCGTCGCGGGGGAGGGTCGAGCACGAAACGTCCTGCGTTTGTGTTGAAAGGGTGTGGGACGGCGTTTGGAAAGAGGAAATCGTTGGGGATATATGATGTGATCCCCGGGGAAGTATGCATCCCAGGCCAACCGCAAATGTGATTCCATCGCGTATTTGACGTACTGGTCAGTGGAAAGGAGGCATTTGATGAAGACCGTGAAAGTGCGGAGGTAATATCGGGAGGTGTACGGTTGTAGGCCCAATCCACCGCATAGGCCCGTGGGTCCATAAAGTGCAGCATTTGGGATTTCCTTTTGCGAAACTTGTAGCATTTCTCTGAAATGATTTCGGAGAGCCACGTCCAAATCATGTAGGGCCTTAGGGTCCCATGTGGTCCAACCGAAGGAGAAGTCCATAAGGCTCGTGAGGAGGTTTTTGAGGGCAATGCGCTGCCGTGCGGGCGAGACGTCTAGTCTGTGGATCATTCGTGTGGTAAATACGAACTTAGCGAGTGCATAGTCCCGCTGAATTTGCGCATCGTTCGTTCCATCCGTGTGAAGGCCTAGCGATCTGAAGACTTCAGTGACGGAGCGGTTCCTGATTGTGATGGAATTCGGTCCAGGGGTGCGAATTGTAATGGGGACCGCTTTGACCCCTCCCTCCGGTTGCCCCACCAGGCAAATGACTGTGCATTTGTTGGCAGCGCAGATCTGACGTCTGGCCCGTAACTGCTTCCAAAGGAGAGTGAACCCATTCTGCGCCTCAGCTAGGTAGTTCTTGGGGAGGCCATCTCCTCCTATTGCTGCCCAGTTGTTGTCCGCAAATTTATGATCCATAGTGAAGGGGGTGCGCAGGGGGTAGACCGAGTTGTTCCGCCCCATCGTAGAATCGATATCCTTCCGGGAGAAATTGTTGGGCTGGGCAGACTCGTGTCAGGTATTCGTCTAGCACTCCATATGTCCCCGGGCTGAGTGATCCTCCTTGAGCGATGCCCCGGGTTCGGTCAATACTCTCCGGGAGGAAGGTCGTCTTGCCGTTGGCGTCCTGCGTTTTTATTCGGAGCGAGGAATCTTTGAATCTGCGTCGAATGAATCCGAACATTTCCGGAAATTCCTCCTGCGAGGCCACTACGTGAGAGTATGCCTCACAGATGTAGGTGAGTTCGGCCCTATCGAACGCTTTTCGGATGTCAGTGGTGAAGAGAATGAGAGTTTTGGGCTGCCCAGTGAGGAGGGGTGCTGCTCGCAAGTCGGCTAGCATCAGTCTCAAGACCATGTTCCATTCGTCTGTTCCACTTACCGTAAGCGTGTTTGCCTTGGATGTCTTGCGAATGCACCCCGTGTGAAGTTTGAACGTTTCAACGCGGAAGGTGATCAGTTTCTCATAAAGATTCAGGATTGCATTGGATACAGTGATGCCTCTCCAATCAGTAACGTCGGCTCCCGTTCCCGTTCCTTTCCAAATATGACATAGCAGGCCAGGTTTCCATTCAGTGTGTAGCTTCCTGCAGCGCCAGCATAGACTGAAGTAGGCTACTAGCGCTAACTTGGCTTCTTGTGGTAGAAACTTGAAGACGTCAGGTGGGATGCAGTCTTCACCTGGGGAGGGCCCCCTTTTTCCTTGGATAGCCCATTCTAACTCGTCCAGGGAGAAGGGTCGTCGGGCTTCCTTGAGAGCCTGTTCCCTTGTCATGGGTGAAGGAAGGCACGCATAGCTCGTGATGAAAAAACCCAATCAGTCTCCAGGGATTACTGACTCCCCAAAGGGTCTGATGGGGATGATCCTGCCCGTCCTATCACGGTCAGGGTTGTCTGGTTGGTGGTGCCATTCTTCTAGACGCGTGTGGCGCTTCACCCTGCGTTGGGCGGCCCACTTTGCAAGGCGATCGACCACCTCATTTAACCTTTCTTGCCAGACGAAGCTGTCCTCTTGGTGAGCATGTACCCAGTGGATGGAGACGGGGGCGACGTCCTTGTGAAACCTGGCCAGAGCATCCCATAGTCCAGGTGAGGGGCGGTCTTTGAAAGTCTCATGGTATTCCCCATCAAGGTTCGCATCGGAGAGTGATTTGTAGTCAGTGAATATGTGGATCCGTCTGGGTCTCAAGTTCGTCTGGCGGATGTACTGCAGCCCTGCTGCAACGACAGCTAGGATTTCCTGTGCTCCACTCGTCGCCGGGATATCGGCGGCACCGTAAATGGCGATGCACTGGTTTTGGTGGAAGAGGAGGGCCCCGAAGCCTGCGACGTGTCCAAGCTCAGGAAATGATGAGCCATCAGTTACAAGGATAGCATCATATGGATGCAGGGAGTCTGGAGAGAGTGGATCTGGGGAGTCCAGCCGGGGGGGCAGCCGGTCAATAGGGAACTGTTGTTTGCTGTCATCTGACAATGTGTGGAGACGGACTGCAAACACCGTTGTTCTGAGTTTGAGGCAGAATCCCCACTGGTCCTCATTTCGGGGTATGTTGAGGAGAAAAAGGTCTGGCTCATGTACTTCGAGATGCTCGAGGAGCTTAGGCAGGATGTCCACTGAGGGGGCAATGTATTCTGGCTGGGCGTCAATACCTCAAGTCCGCAATCGTTTTTCTTCGTCCTTGTTTCTATCAGGGAAGATGTCATCGCTCTGTCGGAAACGGGTCAGGTAGGCTCGCAATGCAGGCGCTTCTTGATCCTCGCAAGCTTTGGTGAGGCGATGTACTTCCTCCCGTAGTGCCTGAGCTTCACTAGCTTGAATGTCCGCTTCCGATTTGCGTAAGGTGGGGTTTAGTGTGGTCCGTGGGATTCCCCCCATCCACAGAAGCCATTCTAACGTTCCTTTGTTGATCTGGTCTCCAGGGAGGCGAAGAGGAGGCCGGATGCGGTCACCCCCCAACAAGAGATCACGTCGGTGGTACTTGACCTCTGCCGGTGGGGTCCATATTCGTACACCTTGTTCCGTAATGTCGGGGGTGCGGAACTGTTCGTTCACCTCATCTGTGACGCGTGACCTGTACAGGTCCGTATAATGCTGGTAGATCGCCGCAGGGGACGGTCGTTGAGGAGCTGTTTCTGTCTGGATCAATAAGTAGAGTTTGAACTGTTGCCTGTCGAAAATCTGGTTGAGGGTTTTCCTGTGTGGAAGTTTCGCAAGCCGCCGTTCAGTGTCGAGGTCTTCTTGGGCTCCCGAGATTCGCGCGCGGGCCTTTGCAACTTCCTTGAAAGCTCGGGGAAATTCTGCTTTCAGGTCCAGCGGGGTATCGGATGGTATTTCACGAGAATTCCGGCCACCACGGTTCCTTTTAGATATAGCGTTCGGCAGATATCCTGCCAAGGCGGAGGATTCTGTGCCCTGGGTCCCGAGGGACGTCACGTTGGATGCACGTTGGATGCAATTCTGCACTGACTGCACTGACTGGAGAGCGTTTAGTATGCGTGGAATCTTGCTTATCTTCCGTATGGTTCTTGGCGGACGTGGGCGGCCTCTGGCGAGAGGTTGATTGGCTGCCCAGTGAGGAGGGGTGCTGCTCGCAAGTCGGCTAGCATCAGTCTCAAGACCATGTTCCATTCGTCTGTTCCACTTACCGTAAGCGTGTTTGCCTTGGATGTCTTGCGAATGCACCACGTGTGAAGTTTGAACGTTTCAACGCGGAAGGTGATCAGTTTCTCATAAAGATTCAGGATTGCATTGGATACAGTGATGCCTCTCCAATCAGTAACGTCGGCTCCCGTTCCCGTTCCTTTCCAAATATGACATAGCAGGCCAGGTTTCCATTCAGTGTGTAGCTTCCTGCAGCGCCAGCATAGACTGAAGTAGGCTACTAGCGCTAACTTGGCTTCTTGTGGTAGAAACTTGAAGACGTCAGGTGGGATGCAGTCTTCACCTGGGGAGGGCCCCCTTTTTCCTTGGATAGCCCATTCTAACTCGTCCAGGGAGAAGGGTCGTCGGGCTTCCTTGAGAGCCTGTTCCCTTGTCATGGGTGAAGGAAGGCACGCATAGCTCGTGATGAAAAAACCCAATCAGTCTCCAGGGATTACTGACTCCCCAAAGGGTCTGATGGGGATGATCCTGCCCGTCCTATCACGGTCAGGGTTGTCTGGTTGGTGGTGCCATTCTTCTAGACGCGTGTGGCGCTTCACCCTGCGTTGGGCGGCCCACTTTGCAAGGCGATCGACCACCTTATTTAACCTTTCTTGCCAGACGAAGCTGTCCTCTTGGTGAGCATGTACCCAGTGGATGGAGACGGGGGCGACGTCCTTGTGAAACCTGGCCAGAGCATCCCATAGTCCAGGTGAGGGGCGGTCTTTGAAAGTCTCATGGTATTCCCCATCAAGGTTCGCATCGGAGAGTGATTTGTAGTCAGTGAATATGTGGATCCGTCTGGGTCTCAAGTTCGTCTGGCGGATGTACTGCAGCCCTGCTGCAACGACAGCTAGGATTTCCTGTGCTCCACTCGTCGCCGGGATATCGGCGGCACCGTAAATGGCGATGCACTGGTTTTGGTGGAAGAGGAGGGCCCCGAAGCCTGCGACGTGTCCAAGCTCAGGAAATGATGAGCCATCAGTTACAAGGATAGCATCATATGGATGCAGGGAGTCTGGAGAGAGTGGATCTGGGGAGTCCAGCCGGGGGGGCAGCCGGTCAATAGGGAACTGTTGTTTGCTGTCATCTGACAATGTGTGGAGACGGACTGCAAACACCGTTGTTCTGAGTTTGAGGCAGAATCCCCACTGGTCCTCATTTCGGGGTATGTTGAGGAGAAAAAGGTCTGGCTCATGTACTTCGAGATGCTCGAGGAGCTTAGGCAGGATGTCCACTGAGGGGGCAATGTATTCTGGCTGGGCGTCAATACCTCAAGTCCGCAATCGTTTTTCTTCGTCCTTGTTTCTATCAGGGAAGATGTCATCGCTCTGTCGGAAACGGGTCAGGTAGGCTCGCAATGCAGGCGCTTCTTGATCCTCGCAAGCTTTGGTAAGGCGATGTACTTCCTCCCGTAGTGCCTGAGCTTCACTAGCTTGAATGTCCGCTTCCGATTTGCGTAAGGTGGGGTTTAGTGTGGTCCGTGGGATTCCCCCCATCCACAGAAGCCATTCTAACGTTCCTTTGTTGATCTGGTCTCCAGGGAGGCGAAGAGGAGGCCGGATGCGGTCACCCCCCAACAAGAGATCACGTCGGTGGTACTTGACCTCTGCCGGTGGGGTCCATATTCGTACACCTTGTTCCGTAATGTCGGGGGTGCGGAACTGTTCGTTCACCTCATCTGTGACGCGTGACCTGTACAGGTCCGTATAATGCTGGTAGATCGCCGCAGGGGACGGTCGTTGAGGAGCTGTTTCTGTCTGGATCAATAAGTAGAGTTTGAACTGTTGCCTGTCGAAAATCTGGTTGAGGGTTTTCCTGTGTGGAAGTTTCGCAAGCCGCCGTTCAGTGTCGAGGTCTTCTTGGGCTCCCGAGATTCGCGCGCGGGCCTTTGCAACTTCCTTGAAAGCTCGGGGAAATTCTGCTTTCAGGTCCAGCGGGGTATCGGATGGTATTTCACGAGAATTCCGGCCACCACGGTTCCTTTTAGATATAGCGTTCGGCAGATATCCTGCCAAGGCGGAGGATTCTGTGCCCTGGGTCCCGAGGGACGTCACGTTGGATGCACGTTGGATGCAATTCTGCACTGACTGCACTGACTGGAGAGCGTTTAGTATGCGTGGAATCTTGCTTATCTTCCGTATGGTTCTTGGCGGACGTGGGCGGCCTCTGGCGAGAGGTTGATTAGCTGACGCAGCGGGGTCTTTCCTGTCGCTCCGCTGGTCAGCGCCGGCCACCGGCTCGTCCGCCGCTTCTGGTGGACGCAGTGCCTCAGCAGCGCGGACGGCTAGCTGGAGCATGCGCTGAGGTGGGACGGAGTCCTGGACGCTCCCCTTGATGCTCTGCTCGAAAGAGTCACGTTGAACCTGGTTCCATCTTTCGGGTTCAGCAAAGGGTGGAGGGCGGGCCCCTCCAGAGGCTTCTTTCGCAGGGTAAGTAAGAAGGCCTGTGTGTCGGTTGAAAGAGTGGGCGTTGTTTGCCGGCCCAGGGGCATGATCGTGTCTGGCCATCGCTTCATCTACATGCTCTTCTGCCGTCATCGGGAGGGGTGGGTGAGCTAGTTTCCTGCGTCTTGTTCCGATGGGGACGGCGGCGAGGAGGACATGGGGACCCCTGCGGACAGGTAGTGGATCGCCAGCCTCGTGCTCCTTCTGTCCAGCCGGTCTTGGATCCATGTGCGAAGAGTTGGGGCTTCCATGCGGTGGGTAGACACTGACACTTCGAGGCGTTGCGGACGTGTAAAGGTGACCAAGGACGTAACCATGGTCACGGCCTCATCATCAGAGTCCGTCGGCGTGTGGTCGTCGATGAAAAGCTGGTTTGAGGTTACTTGGGTACACTTCAGTATCGCCGCTATGGTGACCCATGCTGTTGGGGAAGCAAGGATCGTTTCCGGGCGGAAGTAGGCCTCCTTACGTGACGCGATAGCTGGGGTGGTAACTTCCAAGACCCCGTCCTGTGCTCCTACGTCAAGATATACGGGCGCAATGCGGCACATGGCGAGGAGTCTGCTGTATCGTATGACGGGGAGGGAGATTTGGTGGGGGCCAAGATAACGGGGGCCTATCCGAGTCAGTCATCTGGGGTTGACGTCTGGAGAATAGTAGGATACTTCCAGTAACCTCCTGCGCTCGCAGGATGATGATCCGAGGTTCTTACGATGGATTGCAGAGAAAACCTTGATAGCCTTGACGGCGTACCGCGCAGTGATTAGCATGAAATCTCCTTCTATGACGATAGATTCCTCCGCTTTCTACGTGCGTGTCATCGGGCGTGGCCGTCCGTAGAGATGATGTCGAGCTCTTTGGGTTGGCGATAGGAGGAACATCTGGTAGAGCCACTGGTTTGTGATCCCTTGCTGATGCAATAAAATGCGTCCTCCTTCCTGAACTATTTCTATCCCTTTAAATTCCTTAGCCACT
>WBZZ01002991.1:362500-367500 GCA_019918135.1 Paulinella micropora
GAACAGAGAACGATACCAGATAGATAGATAGATAGATAGATAGATAGATAGATAGATAGATAGATAGATAGATAGATAGATAGATAGATAGATAGATAGATAGATAGATAGATAGATTAGATAGGCAGGTAGTAGGTAGATAGTTGGGAACATCCATGGGTTTAGGTAGATAGATAGTTGTGACCATCCATGGGTGTAAGTTGCGCGAAGACTGCGGTGTGTCTAAGGTCCAGCTTGCAGTACATACAGGCTGTTTCGTTGGCCAGCTTGAGCGCCGCGGGCGACGTCATGAGAGCCAGCTGCGATAACACGTGTGTGTGTGTGTGAGAGAGAGAGAGAGAGAGAGAGCAAGAGAGCGAGAGAGCGAGTGTGCGAGTGTGTCTGTGTGTGTGTGAGAGAGAGAGATCCGTTATAACATTGGGCAGTTATGGAGGCCGTCAAAAAACGAAAACAACAAAGTACACCAACAAGAAGCGAACAAGCCCAAGAACAAGCCCCAAAAATCAACGACGGAGCCAACAGACCTTCCTCTCTCCAAAAAAGAAAAAAGAAAAAAGGCAAAAAAACCAAAGAAAAAGGCAAGGAAGTGACAAGCGGACTTTCCACCGAATGGGAAGACGAAGAAAGCGATCACGAAGAAGAAAGCGACAAGAACGATGCCCCTAGCAAAGCCAACGAAGCCAACCACGAAGAAAGGGACGACGCCAACCCGCTCAAAACACCAACCAGACCAGCACGAACCAGCGACGTCGACACAGGCAACAACGACAACGGACCCGGAGACGCCAACGACGACGTAAAGACGT
This sequence comes from Paulinella micropora, assembly GCA_019918135.1. Taxonomy (NCBI): domain Eukaryota; phylum Cercozoa; class Imbricatea; order Euglyphida; family Paulinellidae; genus Paulinella; species Paulinella micropora. The sequence goes on from WBZZ01002991.1 coordinate 363,307, forward strand.
TACAGCAGAGCATCTCTCAACAACAATTTGGCAACATGCTCGCGCCTCACCTCAACGACATATTTAAGCAAATAGCAGATAAGATGCAAACTGTACTGGAGCCCTTCAAAGAGGGTATCCGAAAAGACCTCCAAACCATGATCACTGAACAACAAGAGAAGTCAATTCATGCAACTGCCAAACTGAGCCAAGACATACTCGACCTGCGCAATCAAACGAGCCAACTCGAAGCCAAGATTAACCAACAAACCGAGAAGCAAACAGAGGCAAGCAAGAAGCAAGATCAGCGCCTGTCAGAACACCAAACTGAACTCAGCCAGCTCACTGCTACCATGGACTCCATCCGACTAGAGCTCAACGAAACCAAATCCCAATTCAACAAATGGAAAAATTTGCAAGAGCGCCAAGCAAAAACACCACTCCCTGCTATGCATGGTCAATGGTCTAACAACACAACCGAGTTTCTCAAATCTCTACAAGCTAACTCACAAACCAATACACATGCACACACATTCAGCGCTAGCCACCCACCAGAACGCAAACAGGCCACAGAAAACCAGAGACAGAATCAACGAGACCCAACATGCGAACTCAGCATTTCTGGCATACCATACATGCCCAAAGAGAACATTCTGAACATAGTGAAAGCAATGATGAATGCAAAAAACATTCCATACCAGGAAGGTGACATCATCAAATGCTTTCGAGCAAAGAGCACAAAACCCAGACGAGAGGAACCCAAACAACCACCTGCTATCATAGTGCGCTTCAGCACAAACAACATCAAAACCCACTTCAAAACGACCCACTCCAACCACTCACCCACGAAACAGTAGACTGGACAGGCACACACCTCGTAGACCAAACATTCAAAATATTCATCAACGAAAGCCTCCCACCAAACACCCTCATGCTCTTAAAACAGGCAATCAAGCTAAAGAAAGAGCTCATTGAGGCCACTGGCGCTACCATCTACGTCTGGACCAGAGACGGCGAAGTCTTCTTCAAGGAGCAGACAAAGGAGCACAGGTTGGTAATCAAGACAGAAGAAGACATCAAAATCATCAAACAATTACACATACCCCACAAGCCAAACCAACAGCACAACAACACACCCATGAACATCTAAATGAGCACCCAAAACAAACCCCCAGAGCATCTCACCCACCCTAACCTCCTCCCACAATCCTTCAAACCATACCTGTCTCTCACTTCAAAAAATAACAAAAATAAAACATATAATAAGAACATAAAAAACAACAGCAACAATAATAATAAAAATAACAATAACAATAAAAACAACAACACACACAACAATACAATCACAATATACCACACCAACATCCACTCCCTCAAAGCACACCATCAAGACCTAATCACACACCTACAACTCCTACCCTTCCAACCAGACATCATCATACTCACAGATAACTACATAACCCAACCAACCAGTAACAACGCATTTCCAATCCCTACATACACAGCTAAACATCACATCGACATCTCAATATACTATAAAAGCAACATGCACATTACAATAGTCGATAAACAAACCATATCGGACTCATGCAAAACTCCACTAACACTAAGAATATATAATAATAAACTTAAAAACAAACCAATACACACAATAATAGGTATGTATAGACGCCCACTCATAGACAAACAATTCATGCATGCATTACAAAATAACATAAACAGCATACTACAGAAAACGCCTACAAGCACAATAACACTAGTAGGTGACATCAACTACAACCTACTCGACAACATACATAAACCACACACAGACTTTCAAAACCTAATGGTACACAACAACCTCTACACAACAATAACAAAAGCAACAAGACACGACATGGTCCACACAACATCCCACACACTCATAGACATGATAATCACCAACATCAATGCCAACATAGAATCAAACATTATAAGCCCATGCATATCAGACCACCACCCCATATACGCAATAATACACACCCGCACAAGAAAACCAGACACAGACAACACACCCAGACTTACCAAAAACATTTACGACAAAAACAAAGACGCAATCCTAGCAAACCTCAAAACACAGTTAGAATACATCACGCAGGACAACACAGAAAGCAGCGACACAAACCAAAAGTTTAGAGACATACAAACAACAATAACAAAAGTAATAGAACACTTCGAACGAAAACCCAAGCAATGCAATAGAAGAAAAAGCTGGTGCAGCCCCATAATAAAGAGGCAAATAAGAAAAAAGCACCTACTATATAAAAAATGGAGAGATAACCCGACAACAGAAAACAAACATGCATACAGGACACAGAGGTACAAAGTCGACAAAATAATACACAAAGCCAAAAAAGACGAAATAATGAAGACGCTAGAAGAAAATAAAAACAACCCGAAAAAACAACACAGAAAACTCAGAGAATTAGTACCTAACAACAAACCACCGAGAGCGTCACCAACCACAATACAGTACAACAACAAAACACACACAGACCCCATAGAAATAGCAAACGCACTCAACGATCACTACATAACAATAGGTAAAAAAAACAAGCAACAGCATACCAACAACCGAACACAAACAACAACAAGAAGAGAGAGCGGAAGAAAACAAACAAACACATCCAAGCTTCAAACTACATAACACAACAGAAGACATTGTAAACAAAACACTAAAAAATATGAACAGAGATAAAGCAGAGGACATATACAAAATAAAACCAACACTTATAAAAGACATGCACGCCTTCCTCACACCTATGCTTACCAACCTCTTCAACAAAGCCATAAATGAAAATAAATACCCAGACGCACTCAAAACAACAAAAGTAATAGAACTATACAAAGCCAGCGACACAAGCATGCCAGCCAACTACAGACCGATATCACTACTACCCATAATAGCTAAAGTATTTGACACAATAATAAATAAACAAATAATGGACCACCTAACAAAACACAACATAATATCACATACACAATACGCATTCCGACCTAACTCAAGCACAACCATGACAGTCCAAACCATAATAAACCAAATACAAAAACATAAAGATAAAGAAGAGCTAGTACTAGCTCTTTACGTAGACCTCTCGAAAGCATACGACACAGTAGAACATTCAAAGTTACTCGACAAACTTCGACGAAATTTTAATTTCAACGAAGGCACAGTCCAGTTCTTTGAATCCTACTTCTCAAATCGCATTCAAGAAGTCCACACGCAATATGCCAAGTCCCACAAACGCACCATCACACATGGCATCCCACAAGGCAGCACATTATCCACCACCTTCTTCCTACTCTATATTAACGACATAATCAATATCATACAACAAGGAACAGTATATACATATGCAGACGACACAACACTTATAATAACGGCAAAAACTCCTACAGACTTACAACAAAAAACACAAACAGAAATAACTAAGCTAATAAACTACTTCCATTCTAATAACCTAGTACCCAACCCAACAAAAACAACATACACAATTTTCCATAAAACAAAACAAAATATCACAATAACAATAAACAACCACACCCTCGAGCAATGCCAACACGCAAAACTCCTGGGCATAACACTACAACATAACCTTAAATATGACCAACATATCAACAACATAATCCGTAAACTCCAACCCACAATCAACTCATTATTATATGCTAAAAAATATCTAAACACCAAAACAATGAAACAACTATACTACACACACATATATCCACACCTCATACAAAACATCTCCATCTGGGGGACGCATGACAACAAAAAGAAATATATACAACCACTCATAAAAATACACAAAAAAATAATCAGAATAATTGCAAAAACACACTACCGCGCACATACCAAACCAATCCTAAATCAACTCAAACTACTCGACATCACCCACCTATACACCCTCCGTGTATGCATAGAAAATCACCCATTCATTTACCCTAAAAAACACCTCAACAGACCACTCCACAATAACACATTTACACCAATCAATACCATACATCCATACAAAACCCGATACTCAACAAAAGGCAGCCTCTTTGTTAACCACAAAGACCCATACCTCACCAAGATCTTTGCAGATCAATGGAAATCAATTCCAAAACATATAACAGATGAAACAAAAATAAAGCCATTCAAAAAAGCACTAATGACATATCTACTAAAACATCAACAAACATCATAATATATGTAACATA
>WBZZ01002991.1:375000-380000 GCA_019918135.1 Paulinella micropora
GCGTCAAGAAGGACAAGAAGCGCGCGCCTGGCTCGCCTGTCGGGTAGGCCTGCCCGCACACACAGCTGCTGCTGGCGCTGCTTTTGGCAAGCTGTGCTGTGCTGCGCTGCTGCTTTAGGAGAGCTTGTGCTGCACGCGGCTGAGGCTGCTGCTGCTGGGTGTGCAGGGAGGGCGAGGAGGACTCGGACAGCAGCAGCAGCAGCGAGCGCGTGGACCTGAGCGAGGCCGGCGGCGACAAGGAGGAGGACGACGTCGACACCTTCCCTTACCAGAACACCGAGAACCTGCAGCTGCCTGCGCGACTGGTGGCGCGCCATGCGCTGCAGATCGTGCGTGGACACAAGCTGCACGTGGTGGCCAACGGACAGTTGCTCTACGTGCTGGGCAACCTGACCGTTTTCGCCTGCCCGGACAACGATGGCATCCTGTCCGAAAACGAGCCCTCGCCCGAGCACCTGCTGCTGTTGAGCAAGCGCGAGAAACCCATCGTGCTGGACGTGGAGGTCCCACACACAGCACACACAGCACACGCAGCACACACAGCACACACACACAGAGCACACACGGACACACAGACACGCAGCCAGCAACCACGCACAGGCCGCGCAGACTGCGCACACACAAGACAACACAAGACACCGAACAGCGCCAGCGACCCAACCAACGAAAAGCGTGCAAACATACAGGCGCAAACACGCACCCGCACACACACGCACACACACGCACATATAATATACGTGAATATGACCCATACACTCATACACACACGCAAACACACATACACAAATTATATATATATATATATATATATATATATATATATATATATATGTGTGTGTGTGTGTGTGTGTATAATCTATACATACATATATTATATATATACATATACATATATATATATACATACATATATGTATATATATATACATTTTTACATACATACATATATTATATATATGTACATATATATATATAGATATACATATATGTATATTAATATATACATATATATATAACATATATATATAGGATATGTGTATATATATACATAAGTTATATTGTATTTATTACACATATATACGTATGTAAATTGTATAATACATGTATGGATATTATATTATATTGAATATGCATACGTACATATGTAAATAATGTAATCGCACGAAACATGTATACATGTATACATGTATACATACATACATACATGCATACATACATACATACATACATACTTACTTACTGACTTACTGACTTACTTACTTACTTACTTACTTACTTACTTACTTACTTGCATACATACATACACACATACACACATACACACATACATACATGCATACATACATAAATACACACATATATACATACATATGTCATACATACATGCATACATACGTACATGCATACATACATACATTCACATACATACATTCACATACATAAATACACACATACATACATACATACATACATTCCAAAACTCTTCCAAACTTACATACTTACATACATACATGCCTGCCTACAAAGAAACAAACAAACAAGCAAAGATACATACATACATACATACATACATACATACATACATACATACATACAGACATATACATACATACACAGATATACTTGTATGTATGTATGTATGTATATGTGTATGTAAGCTTATGTATGTAAGCTTATGTATGCATGCATGTATGTATGTATGTATGTATGTATGTATGTATGTATGTATGTATGTATGTATGTAAGGATGGATAGATGGAAGGATGGAAGGAAGGAAGGAAGAAAGGATGGATGGATGGATGGATGGATGGATGGAGGGATGGATGGATGATTTTTCATACATGTATGCGTGTTTGGCGGTGAGTGAGGGCGCTGCGGGCAGTTCTTCTTGTGCTGGCCTTTGTGTCTGTTGTGGGCGTGGAAGGGCGCGAGCGAGCAGGCTGGAAGGGCGCGAGCGAGCAGGCTGGCATGGGGCTTGTGCTGTGCTGTTGGGTGCTGTCAGAACGACCCGAGCAAGGAGACGGGCATCAGCCTGACGGGCGAGTGGCGCGAGCACCTGGCCACGCTCAAGCCGCTCGGCCTGGCCTGCATCCTCAACAGCAAGTGCCACCTGCCCCTGCCCCTGCAGGTCACACACACACACACTGCACACGCCGCCCCACATGCAACAAGCACACACACTGCACACGCCGCCCCACAGGCAACGCACACACACTGCACACGCCGCCCCACATGCAACGCACTCACACTGCACACGCCGCCCCACATGCAACAAGCACACACACTGCACACGCCGCCCCACATGCAACAAGCACACACACTGCACACGCCGCCCCACATGCAACAAGCACACACACTGCACACGCCGCCCCACAGGCAACGCACACACACACACTGCACACGCCGCCCCACAGGCAACGCACACACACTGCACACGCCGCCCCACATGCAACGCACACACACTGCACACGCGCCCCACATGCAACAAGCACACACACACACTGCACACGCGCCCCACATGCAAGCACACACACTGCACACGCGCCCCACATGCAACAAGCACACACACACTGCACACGCCGCTCCACAGGCAACGCACACACAAACACTGCACACGCCGCCCCACAGGCAACGCACACACACTGCACACGCCGCCCCACATGCAACAAGCACACACACTGCACACGCGCCCGGCATGCAACAAGCACACACATAGACCTGCTCTGCACTAGATATACCTAAATATCTACTTACTCATTTGTATGTTCATTCATTCATTTTCATCTATTTATTCGTTCATTTATTTGTATTTATAATAATAATAATAATAATAATAATAATAATAATAGTGCTTCTCTGTCAATGGCTGATGCATTTCTGCACATGCGCCTAATAATAATAATAATAATAATAATAATAATAATAATAATAATACTATATCTGAGGCGTACTGATGCAGCTAATGGCATATCCTCAACGGACATAAGCCTCCAATACCCTTGTTCGAGGTCCTCCACCCCCCGTGTCAGTCTCTCGCCTGATGATCGGGGCCACCGATGGAGCTCCTGAGGGCAAGACTGCACTAAGCCGAGGTTATTCCGCAGTCCCAGCAACCTCTTGCAAGACGTCACCGAATGTGCAAGTGCATACACCAAGCGCGGTTGCTAGGCTGCCTCGAAACCCCACCCATAACAATCTGGTGTCTGCTGGGTCCTGGGCTATCAACCAGCATATGCGGAGTTTAAGATCTTTTACGCGCGCAACGACCCTCCTCCCCAGCATCTACCACCAAAGGGTTATGAGTTGGCGTCACAGTTTAACGCCTTGAGGCCATTGGGCTGGAACTCTGTTTAGCAAGTGTGACTAGGTTTTTTCATCGGGATTTCCCTCAAATATGTCACAGTCAACACTCCAAAATAATAATAATAATAATAATAATAATAATAATAATAATAGTAGTAGTAGTAGTAGTAGTAGTAGTAGGAGTAGTAGTAGTAGTAGTAGTAGTAGTAGTAATGATAATAATAATAATAATAATAATAATAATAATAGTGCTTCTCTGTCAATGGCTGATGCATTTCTGCACATGCGCCTCCATCGTCTCACCCGTGAGGGGAGTACGAAGAATTGACGATAAGCTCTAATGACACCCCCGCAAAGGCAGTTCCAACACTTCCAGACGGACCGGTATGTTCAATGAAAATACTGGTCCAGACGGACCGGTATGTTCAATGAAAATACTGGTGGCACCGACGGGAATCGAACTGGCGACAGGGCCCAGATGGTAGAACTTGACCACTGGGCTATCACGGTGTCCACAATAATAATAATAATAATAATAATAATAATACTATATCTGAGGCGTACTGATGCAGCTAATGGCATATCCTCAACGGACATAAGCCTCCAATACCCTTGTTCGAGGTCCTCCACCCCCCCGTGTCAGTCTCTCGCCTGATGATCGGGGCCACCGATGGAGCTCCTGAGGGCAAGACTGCACTAAGCCGAGGTTATTCCGCAGTCCCAGCAACCTCTTGCAAGACGTCACCGAATGTGCAAGTGCATACACCAAGCGCGGTTGCTAGAGCTGCCTCGAAACCCCACCCATAACAATCTGGTGTCTGCTGGGTCCTGGGCTATCAACCAGCATATGCGGAGTTTAAGATCTTTTACGCGCGCAACGACCCTCCTCCCCAGCATCTACCACCAAAGGGTTATGAGTTGGCGTCACAGTTTAACGCCTTGAGGCCATTGGGCTGGAACTCTGTTTAGCAAGTGTGACTAGGTTTTTTCATCGGGATTCCCCTCAAATATGTCACAGTCAACACTCCAAGGCAGATTTACTATATCTGAGGCGTACTGATGCAGCTAATGGCATATCCTCAACGGACATAAGCCTCTAATAATAATAATAATAATAATAATAATAATAATAATAATAATAGTGCTTCTCTGTCAATGGCTGATGCATTTCTGCACATGCGCCTCCATCGTCTCACCCGTGAGGGGAGTACGAAGAATTGACGATAGGCTCTAATGACACCCCCGCAAGGGCATTTCCAACACTTCCAGACGGACCGGTATGTTCAATGAAAATACTGGTGGCACCAACGGGAATCGAACTGGCGACAGGGCCCAGATGGTAGAACTTGACCACTGGGCTATCACGGTGTCCATAATAATAATAATAATAATAATAATAATAATAATAATAATAGTGCTTCTCTGTCAATGGCTGATGCATTTCTGCACATGCGCCTCCATCGTCTCACCCGTGAGGGGAGTACGAAGAATTGACGATAAGCTCTAATGACACCCCCGCAAGGGCAGTTCCAACACTTCCAGACGGGCCGGTATGTTCAATGAAAATACTGGTCCAGACGGATCGGTGTTCAATGAAAATACTGGTGGCACCGACGGGAATCGAACTGGCGACAGGGCCCAGATGGTAGAACTTGACCACTGGGCTATCACGGTGTCCAATAGTAATAATAATAATA
>WBZZ01002991.1:385000-415000 GCA_019918135.1 Paulinella micropora
ATGTATGTATGTACGTACGTATGTACGTATGTACGTATGTATGTATGTATGTATGTATGTATGTATGTATGTATGCATGTATGTACGTATGTACGTATGTACGTATGTATGTATGTATGTATGTATGTATTTATGTATGTATGTATGTATGTATGTATGTATGTATGTATGTATGTATGTATGTAATGTAATGTATGTATGTATGTATGTATGTATGTATGTATGTACGTACGTACGTGCGGACGGACGGACATACGTACGTACTTACGTACGTATACGTACGTACGTACGTACATACGTACGTACGTACCTGTACGTACGTACGTATGTGTGTATGTATGCATGTATGTATGTATATATGTATGTATGTAGCCACTCGAGAAAGCAGCCGGGTGGGTGATGTGTATGTGTGTAGGTGTGTGTGTGTGTGTGTGTGCTGTGGTGAGGTGGCGGCCATGGTGGAGCACCTGATGTGTGTGCTGTGGTAAGGTGGCGGCCATGGTGGAGCACCTGATGTGTGTGCTGTGGTGAGGTGGCGGCCATGGTGGAGCACCTGATGTGTGTGCTGTGGTGAGGTGGCGGCCATGGTGGAGCACCTGATGGGCGCGTGCGTGCGCTTCGTGTACTTCAGTCCGCTGGACCACCGCCAGACCATCGCGCTCGGCAACAAGGCCACTCCCGCGCCAGCACGCCCGCCCGCCTGCCTACCTCTACATGCCTGTCTGTCCAGCCCTCGTCTGAACCCATGCATGCGTCTATGTATACATGTATGTCCAGTATTGTATGTATACACGTGTGTGCATTGTGTGCATTATGCATGCATGTATACGCATGCACATATCTCGAGTATGTATGTAAGCTTTTATTAAAAAACATCATATATAAAGAAATAATATATATATGTATATATATTTATATATATATATATATTATGTGTGTGTGTGTTGTATGTGTTTAGTGTGTACTTACACAGAAACAGGTATGCACGTGTGCAATTTTATGTATGTATGTATGTATGTATGTATGTATGTATGTATGTATGCATGTATGCATGTATGTATACATGTGTGTGTATGTCTGCATGCATGCACGTATGCATGCGTTTCTATGCGTGTATGTACTTTATATATATATATATATGTAACATATTTCTTTATAAATATGTATATAAATATATATATATGTGTGTGTATGTGTGTGTGTGTGTGTCTGTGTGTGTGTGTGTGTGTGTGTGTGTGTGTGTGTGTGGGTGGGTGGGTGTGTGTTGTATGTGTTTAGTGTGTAGATGCTTAAACGGGTGTGCACGTATGTAATTTTATGTATGTATGTATGTATGTATGTATGTATGTGTGTGTATGTATGCATGTATGCATGTATATATGTCTGCATGCATGCACGTATGCATGCGTTTCTATTCATGTATGTACTTGGATCCAGGTATGTATAAGTATATGCACACTTGCAGACATACATACTGAATCTACACATCAATACATGCATGCATTCATTTTCAGACATGCGTATTAAAGACAATACATGCATGCATTCATTTTCAGACATGCGTATCAAAGACAAAACTTTCCCTTCATGCATGCCCAACATATTTGCATGAATTCACTATGTACGCATATATACATACATATTTCAACTATTGTACGCATATATACATACATATTTCAAATATAGGTGGATATTTGAAAAATCAAATGATAAATGCATAAGAAAATGATTGTGAGAATGAAATTCAGCGCGTATGCATTGCTTCATGCAAGTATGTAATTCATAAAGGAAAGTTTGTATCTACCTCCTTGTGTCTACCTCATAAGCCTTTATGAATTACATACACACTTGCATAAAGTAATATAATCACATTATACTCATGCACAAATTGATTTGTGCCTGTATGTATCTTTTTACGTCTTATGTATGTAGATACGCTATGATGCATGCAAGTAGGCAATTACGAGATGATGTATTTGTTCATGTGCATATATTGTGAATGTAAGCTTCATTATGCACGAGACGTTGGAGTGTCATTATCCGTCTCAAACAAGTTTGCAAAGTACAAAATAAGAAGGACATATATAGTAGGTGCATGCGTGTATGTAAAGAATGCGAGAGGACCTGGACAGCAGGCATATGACATCGACATGCGCGCAGAAAAACAAATAAAGGGAGAGACAGAGCCCGGAACTGTCTCCCACCTACCACCTCACTGCTTACATACCTACCTCATAAATACACAGACATGCATATACACGTACAAGCATACATACTGCATACATACATACATACACATATGCATACATACATACATAGATATACATATGCAATAGAAATAATATAAAAAGATATATGTTTTGCACCGTTACCTATTTGTGCATATACATACATATATCAGCCGCTGCGTGTTAACGATTGTCTCTCCCTGCCCTCTTCCACTCTCTTTGGATTTCAATGCGTCCTGATATGAAAAGATGTATATTTTGCACCGTTACCTATTTGTGCATATACATATATACATGCGTGCATGCTTAACTTACCTATATCAGCCGCTGCGTGTTGACTATTGTCTCTCCCTGCCCGCTTCCAGGTGGGTCTCTCTTTGGATTTCAATGCGTCCATTTCGCTGCGGGAGCCGGCGGAGGGCGCCAAGCGGGTGCAGGGCCCCGCGCAACTGCCTGTCGGCATCAGTGCCGTGCGGCAACATCTCTCTGAAGATACAGACAATGTCCCCTTGATTGTCTCCCTCTTCACAGATTGTGACGTCAAGAACGAGATGGAAATGATCCGTATCTATCAGGAGCATGCAGAGAGCGTGTGTGTTATGGGGAGCAGTTTGAAATGCCACAACTACCTCCTGTTCCAGCAGGCGGACCTGGGGCTGTCGCTGGACCCCTTGCCGTTCCGCGACTGCATGTACAACACGCACGCCGAGCGCGCTCGCTCGTCCAAGAAGCCTCAGCCCTATTCAGAGTGCTTCGAGTTCGCAGCGTCCATCGCCATCACGACTTTGCCGGCCTCGCTCACTCTGACGGCCACCACCGACATGCACCTGTTTCTGGCGCTCTTGAGCGAGGGGCGGCGCTTGCTACAGAACGTGGAACAGTCCATCACGCTCTACCTGGCTGCAGTGCTGGAACTAAGCCTCACTCTGTTTCTTTTGATGGTGTTTGGCCTCCCTCCTGCACTCGAGCCCAGCCACGTCCTCTGGTCCGTCACTTGTGCTCGTGGCTTGTCGCGCAAGCTCTGTTTAGCTTATTCATTCATGCGTGTACATGTTGGTCGGTATCATGTTTAGGTTTGTGTGGGTCATTTTGCCCCTGTTGGCTGTGTCGATGCTCTGGACGCCGCGCGACCCGGATCTGATGCAGCGGCCGGGCTCCAAGAACCCCGCCGAGCCCTCCTGCAGCCCCAGCACCCGCCGCCTCATCCTCTGGTCGCTGGCCTTCCGTCTCGTGCCTTACTCCCTGCTGCACATCTTCAGCTTCCTCTGGTTTCTCAAACGGGCTTGCGAGGACCTGCAGGTTGACTGCATGCACGCTGCACAGGATGTGCACGTCGCGGCGCTGACTCAGGCGCAACAACAGGGCATGTTAGTGTTCGTAATAAGTATGTGGATTTTCTCTATGTCGGTCATGTACAGGACACAGACCATGTTGTTTCGTGTGAAACGCCAGCACGAGTACGCCAAGCCAGTGAACCCCTTCCGGAACAAGGTCTGGCTGGTCTGCTGTGGCGTTGCGCTGCTGCTGCAGGGCGTCTTCGCGGCGCTCACTCTGCGCGCCATGACCCCGCCGCAGCCTTTTCGTAAAATCTTCTCAAACTTAGAACATTTCTGGTATTGGGTTGCCCTTGGCCTTTGTGTTTGTTTTCTCTTGGACGAGAACGTTAAGAGGTGGGCTCAACATCGTCGTGATCGAGAAACACGCATGTCCCGAGCGCAGTTCAACACGCTCCTCGGCCAGTACTCCCCTAAATAATTAATGAAGATATCACAATGATTCACCTACAACCGTCGACACTCAAATGAAACATTAGTACAATTTTTCCAGTGAAATTTTTGAAGATTTTGGACTTTTCAAACTTCAAGGTTTTGAAAATTTTCAAGGCTCCTTTTAAAGATTATTTTCAAGATTTTTAAGATGAAAAGTGTTTGCGTTATTAATATTAATATTAATTTAAAAAAAAAGTTGAAAAATATTAATATTCAAGATTTTTGAAAATGTTCAAGATTTTTGAAAATAACACGATTTTTGAAAATATTCAAGATTTTTGAAAAGATTTCGGGTCCGGCAGAGCCGAGATGTAATAGATGTAGTTAGGTAGGTGTTTTGGCCCGCAGTGCATGTGTACCTGAAGGAGTGGGGGGGGGGGGGGGGGGGGGGGGCACCTACGCCAACCTCGCGCTGCCGACCCCGCCTCGCCGCGCTGTCGCGCGGCGAGGCGGGGTCGGCAGCGCAGGGTTGGCGTAGGGAGCCCCTTTGCAGTTTATGACACTTAATTTCATTAATACACAAACACTATAGTTTTATTATATTAATAATAACCAAAAAGTACCTGTCGATACTTTGATATTTGAAACCGGAAACAGGAGGCTCCTTTACATTTCATTCAAGTGCCATTTAGTTTTACGCAGACATTACAACTTTAATACTGAAGAAAATATTTGCAGCAAGTATTAATAGAGATAAATTAAATCAAAAGTGTAAAAAAACTACATGCAAATGATATTAATAATTAATATTTTCTGTTAACCCTTAACCTGTTTCAATCCCCAAAAGTGGCTTCAATCCCCAAAAGTGGTTCAAGTTTGAATTTTTGAGTTGAATAAAAACATAAATACCAATCGCCTTGAAACAAGTTGTACTACGCTGCAAATTTAATATTTACGTGTTGGGGAAGCTATCTGTGAAAACCAGAATGTCATAGCTTTTCTAGAAGTGACTTAAATATGAAACTGAAACCAGGCACCAACCACTTTTTTTCACGAATTTTCGTTGCCTTTTTTTACGTGGCGGGGACCTTTTTTTTTTTTTTCAACATCATGTCTGCGCACCAAGAGCTTCTCACAGTCCGTGTGCGTCTTCCGGTCAGGGAATTTGGTGAGGCTTATGCCAAACAAAAATGGCCTGATGACTGGAAGACGAGGGAGATTGAGGGTACTGTTTCTCGACAGTATGGTCGTACAAAAGACAAGTTTTGGATGAAGTGGGATGCGGAGGATGAAGACGATTCCATGATGATTGCTTCGGAGATTATCAAATACAGAATTGAAGGGAGTGGCTCTGCCGATAACGGCATACTTGGGCAAGGCCAGGAAATCGACGGAGATGCCAAAAATGCAATAAATGCTGGGTAGACTTGTTTTTCTTGAACCTCGAATTTTTCTTGTGATGTCGAATGGTTTCTCTGCGTGTTTACAGTGAGGACGGCTTGATACCCAGCGACCCTGATGACGATGACTATGTGTACCTATCCCTACCTGGTTTCAGCTATTTTGTGCAATTTGCTTCTGTTTTGTTGTCGGCCAAGGACGATGCTGGAAGTATAGTAGATTTCTGTACTTCCATACATGCATCGGCGTTGGCTGTCAGTATTCCTTACTGTACTGTTTTCCAACAGACCGCCAGAGTCGGGGGATGAGTCGGGTAGTTCAATCGATGAAGAGGATCAAAAAGAAGGAGATATGGACAACAAACGAGCCCCTCATCCCAGCGACTCACTTGTCAGTGACGATGATGTCGAAGAAGATGAGGGGTCTGGTGAAGACGAGGAGGAGGATCCGGCACTAGAGATTGACGAAGGCGATAGCCTACCTGCCAGTGAGTTCAAAGATGTCAAAGAGTGGAAGGTGGGTGTTGCACCTCCTCGTGTGCTGCCGGCATTCGAAGGGCAGTCCAGGGCATCACTTTCTGTGCGTTCCCCCGACCTCCTCAGTATGGTGGATATTTTCTTTATGTTCTTACCCACGCAATTCTGGCAGAATGTCACAAGAAGCACCAACAAGTATGCAACCTGGAAACGTAATCTCAACCCCTCAGAGCGTCAGCGGCCTTGGGTACCCGTGACACTATCTGACATACTTTCATTTTTGGCGATCCTTATAATGATGGGGGTGATGGGGTTGCCTGCTGAAACAGATTATTGGATTGGCGCTGTGTCAGACTTCTGGCAGTGGCCAGACCTTGCAAGCATCATGGGGTACGTGAGGTATCAGAATATCAAACGTTATTTTCATCTCACTGACCCCCGTCTGGCAGCTCCTCGTGACTCCCCTCAGTATGACAAACTTTTCAATGTTCGAGTCTTTATTGAGATTATACAAGAAAATTTTCCTAGGCTGTGGGAATTGGGTCAGTGGGTGTCAATCGACGAGGGAATGATCCCTTTTAAAGGGCGTACCTACCTCAGGCAATACTTACCGAAAAAACCCATCAAATGGGGATTCAAACTGTTTGCTCTGTGCTGTTCAGTAACAGGCTATTTTTATACGCTGCTTTGTTATCATCGGAGGGTGAGGGAACGGTGCAGGACGATTCTGGGCACGGAATGACGTATGCAGTTGTTATGAAGCTTTTAGACCTAGCCGGCATCGACCAAAGCGGCAGGATCATCGCTTTAGATAGGTTTTACACAGGGCTGCAGTTGTTTTTTGACTGTGTCCTAAAGAGGGGCATCAACTGCATTGGCACTGTTGTCAAACCCAGGCTGAGGGCGGCAAAGGAGCTACTGGACGAAGTCAAGAAGAATAGTGACCGGGGCACGTCCGCAATTGCCACTTGGAGTCATAACGGAGTCACTATGCATGCTGTTGCTTGGAAAGACACCCAGGTGGTTTATTTTTTGTCAACTGTGTTGGGGGGTACCATGAGCCACGTCGAAAGGAGGCTGCATGGGGGGGGTGGAGCCACGGTTCCAGTGAATTGTTTTGAAATTTGCAAGACATACACTCAGCACATGGGCGGCGTTGATACAGGCGATCAGTTACGACTTCGTTACGGAGTTGAGAAGGCGGTAAGATTCAACAAGCCTTGGTTCAAGTTATTTGCGGGTTTGTTAGATGTTGCGGTTACAAACACAACTATCATCTACAAACAGTTTCATGAAGAAAAAACACGCAAAGACATGCTCAAGGAACTTATTGAGGGTTTGGTGTCTTATGCGGGGCTTTTTGGAGGTTCTAGGAGCGCAGCGAGGGGCAAGCGTGTGATATGCGAGTGATGGTAAGCGCGGCGCGGGTAAGCAGAACTCGGTTTGTTGTGCGGTGTGTGCTAGTAATGGAATCCGCAAGCGTACCAGTGCTTATTGCAGCGATTGTCGCTATTTTTTTTGCCGAACTGGAGAATGTTTTCCGTGGCACACAGTCAATCATTTCGTTCCATCTGGGAAATGTAAGAGGCAGCCGTTGTGACAATGATTGTCAAGGTTTTATTAGTTATTAAAGAACGGTTTTTTTACACAATTAGCTTCCACCGGGTTTAATTCAATTGAATTTAATAATATAACTGTCAAAAACCACAAATAGGGATTAAAAAACTTGAAATTGGGTCGGATCCCAAACGTGGCTTTAGATCCCCAAAAGTGGCAAACCGGTTAAGGGTTAAGACGTGTATTAATTATAATTATAATTGAAGTTAGGGTCGCTGTTAATGTACAAGGTATATAACAACTTATTAATATCTACTAAGTTGGCTACTCTGCTTCCGTTGTCGCTTGCCAGCAAGATCCTCATGCGCTGGCGGTGGATCTCCTGTATATACCTTCACTTTCTCTACTCCTCTTCTCCCCTTCCTTCCCAGAAAGAGAGAGAGTGTGTGTGTGTGTGTGTGAGAGAGAGAGAGAGAGAGAGAGAGAGAGAGAGAGAGAGAGAGAGAGAGAGAGAGAGAGAGAGAGAGAGAGAGAGAGAGAGAGAGAAAGACAGAGAGAGAGAGAGAGAGAAAGAGAAAGAGAGAGAGAGAGAGAGAGAGAGAGAGAGAGAGAGAGAGAGAGAAAGTGAGTGAGTGAGTGAGTGAGTGAGAGTGAGAGTGAGAGAGAGAGAGAGAGTGAGTGAGTGAGTGAGTGAGAGAGAGAGAGAGAGAGTGAGAGAGTGAGAGAGTGTGTGTGTGTGTGCGTGTGTGTGAGTGTGGTGTGTGTGAGTGTGTGTGTGTGTGTGTGTGTCAGAGAGAGAGAGAAAGAGAGAGAGAGAGAGAGAGCGAGAGAGAGAGAGAGAGAGAGAGAGAGAGAGAGCGAGAGAGAGCGAGAGAGAGAGAGAGAGAGAGAGAGAGAGAGAGAGAGTGCGTGTGTGAGTGTGTGAGAGAGAGAGAGCGAGAGAGAGAGGTAAAAATATAAATTTCTATAATCTTTCTCCTTACTACCTTCGTAGATTACAGACATACAGCAACGATGGTGCTAATGTCGCAACAGACACACATAGACATACAGCAACGATGGTGCTGCATGTCAACATCACGACACACACAGACATAGACATGCAGCAACGATGGTGCTGCATGTCACGACACACACATATATATATAAAGCAAGAGTAAGTATAGGGTCGCACTTCGAGACAAATTTTCAGAGCAGACCCCCGCCACCACAGAGACACACACCGGCCGGCCCGCCGGGAAAAAATGGCAATTGAAACCGTTACATTTTAATATTTAAAATAATACTGTTAAAATATAAAGACACATAGAAGATGACTAACGAGGACACCAACCCAAGGTTTAGAATTTCAAAAGGATGTATTATAATAAAGAATAATTAAAAGAGGCCGATGGTAAAAATTCAATGGAGAGAAGGAGGTAAAACGATGTGTAAGAGTTTTACTATTGGAAAACGAAGAACCCAAGAAAAAGCAATGGAAGAAGCAAAGAAATACCACGAGGAAAAAGTAAAACCAAAGTATGATGAATGGAAAGTTAATTATGATAAGGAAACAAAAGAAATCAAAAAAGAAAAGAAAAGGAAATGGAAGAAGAAAACATTCAAGTGTGAATGCGGAGCTGAAATAAATAGGAGTAGCAAAGCAAGACATATGAAATCAAACATTCACACAGCATCGCCCGCCCAGCCCTTTCAGCCCTAATTATCATCTATACACAGGGGAGAGTATATTATATAGGGCACAAGCGGGCAGACAATGGCAGAGACTAAAAAATTTGAATGCGAATGCGGTTCCATAATTAATAACTCTGGAATACGAAGACATAATCAAACAAAAAAACACAAAACATTTGACTTTGAAGGATTTAGGAGATGTTGGAACTGACTAAGCACATTCCAATTGGAGAAAATACAATTGTTGAAAAACAAGAAATTGTTGAAAAACAAGAAATTAATGAAGACCAAAAAGACGAAAAAAAATCAGATGTTAAATTATTTTATATTTCTAGCGATGAAATCAGAGCTGGGCTTTGGAAAAATCTTAACCCACCAAAAACTGGTGAAGGTTTAATAGATTGGTTGAAAAGGGAAAAAAGAGAAAGAGAAGCCACGCTCGCCCCGACCGCCCCGCCCGCACCGCCCGCCGCCCTAATTTTCATCTAAACACAGGGCCCCCCGTATATATAGACACGGAGGCACACGGCGACCACGGCGGGGCAGACAATTGAGATAATTATTTAATTTCCAAAAAAAAATTGTTAACTAATATATACAATTACCAACAATGGAGACACACACTTACAACGATAAGACGTATAGGTTGGACAAATTTAGGGAACAAAAAATTAATTATGAAATCAAAAGGGTCAGGAGTCAAGATGTGCTGTATATAATACCGAAGACGAGAAAGTATAAGGTGGATACAACAACGGCCCAAAATTACTTGAACCGAGTAAGAGGTGCTGTTTACTTTGAGGAACAGAAACAAGGTATTCCAGTAGCACCACCATTACCGCCTATTTTGGAAGCGAAAGTGTTTGAAGCGAAAGTGAGAGAAAGAAAAGAAAAGGTGAAAGACCTAATGCGGTATGCTAACTACGAAATCAAACACGTTGATAGAAAGAAGCACGTGCTGGGTGTTAATGAAAGCCTGTATTGGGTTAAGCTTACTGGCAACTTTACTTCATTCAGTATGGAAGATGTAGTAAAGTTTATTGAGATAATACTGAACGACTTTATTAAAAGACAGAGACAAGGTAATATGGTTAGTGTAAGTATCAAGTTTGTAGATTAATATGGAGCAGTATCTACGGGTTTGAAAAGCTTAACGAGATTTCTGTTAGCGATGTTTTAGAAAGACTGTCAGCATTATTTCAAAGCATCGAAAGCCTTTATACAGACGAAAAGGGAACTAATATGGATAAGTTTAGATTCGTTTTGAAATCTGTTGAAATGCCGATGGGTGGAACGAGGCTTCAAATAATTAATAAGTTGGATGTATATAAAAAGAGAGGAGTAATTCAAATTAATAATACAGACAACATATGCTTAGCCAGAGCAATTGTTGTAGTAAAAACAAAAAAAGAAAAACACGAAAAATATCCTCAGGTTATGAAAGGTAGAAAAATACAGGAGGAGATGGCTTTGAAACTACACGAAGAAGCGAAAGTCATTCAGGATGTGTGCGGTATTCCTGAAATTAAAACCTTTGCTAACCACATTAAATACAATCTGGTTATTGTTGAATTTCCTGATAAGATAGTTTATAAGACAGATTTACTTGATGAGGCAGGCAAACGACTTACGAACCTTTACATACTTAAGACAGAGAACCACTACGATGCGATAAGCAATATGAAGTCTATGGTAGGTAAAGAAAACTTCTGTGAGTTATGTCTAAGAGGATTTCAAAAGCGACATGCCTGCGAATCTAAATGTAATATCTGCGAAACCAAAGACTGTAAGGGTATTAACGATAAAAGCAATTGGACTGATTGCTATTCGAGTAATAGAAAGTTTCCGAACACTGTATGTTTCAATAACCACAAGAAGACGAACTGCGATATCAAAGCTAAATGTATTTCGTGCGGACTGAATTACAGAAGGTCGCGGAGCGACCGTTCGCCCTACGGACTGAACAGAAAGGACGAACACAAATGCGGTTATGCGAAATGTCGTAATTGTAAGGAACTGAAACCACTTGAGCACCAATGCGAAATCGTGAAGAAAGAGATACTTCCGTTTTCAGAGAAATACATATTCTTTGACTTTGAAGCGACACAGGACACGGGCGAGCACATTGTTAATCATTCGGAAAGTCAGTATTACGATGCTAAGGAGCAACCAGTTATCCATAAGAACATTGATGAATTCTGTAAGTGGGCTTTTGAATCTAAGCACAACGGCTTTACATTTATTGCTCATAACAGTCGTGGTTATGACTGCCAGTTTATTCTTAAGTGGTTAGTGGATAACGGACAGGCGCCATTCGTCGTTTATCAAGGCGGTAAGATAATGATGATGACTTTGAAGAAATACCGCTTCATTGATAGTCTCAGTTTCTTGATTATGCCTCTGGCTGATTTTCCCAAGACATTTGGATTGAAAGAACTCAAAAAGTGTTTCTTTCCTCACTATTTCAACACGGATAAGAACAAAAATTATGTTGGTGTTATGCCTCATAAAAAGCACTACGGCTACGACACGATGAAAGATAAGAAAAGAGCGGAATTTTTAGAATGGTATGAAAGCCAAAGAAACACATTTGATATGCGGAAGGAAATCGCCGAATACTGTCATAGCGATGTGGACATTTTGAGAAGGGGATGTATGGATTTTAGAAAGCAGTTTTTAGAATTCGGTATTGACCCGTTTCAATATACAACTATTGCGAGTTGTGTTATGGCTTTGTATCGTGCTAAGTTTATGCCAGAGAATTCAATTGCTGTGTTGAAGGCGGAAAAGCAAAACAGGATAACCTCTTGGGCCTGTGTTGAATGGATAGCTTACAGAAGCAGGTTAGACCAAACGGATATTAAACATGCTTTCAATGGTGGTGAGAAAATGTTTAATTTAGGACAGTCAAATGTTTATGTTGATGGCTGGGACGAAAAGACGAAAACCGCTTATGAGTTTTATGGGTGTCATTGGCACGGATGTCAGAAATGCTACAACAGCAATGCATTGAATATTAAGAAAAATAAGACTATGGGAGAACTATGTAAAAAAACAAAAGAAAGAGAAGTTTTATTAAGCAAACTTTTTGGAGTATCAAAAGTTATTACTATCTGGGAATGTGAATGGAGATTAATGAAAACAAGTGAAAGTCTAGCGGAAGATACTAATGAACGAATTACGGAACAAGAAGGACTGAACCCGCGAGAAGCAATGTTTGGAGGTAGAACTGATGCTCTTACATTGTATTGGAAGTCTAGACATAACAGCGAATACGCAAAATACATTGATATATGCTCTCTGTATCCTACCGTTATGTTTTACGACCTTTACCCTAGCGGACACCACGAAATCATACGGCCCTCAAATGACGACGATCGAAAAGATATGAAAAACAAAATTATAAACAGAGAATATTTCGGAGTGTCTAAGGTTAAGATGCTACCGCCTAGAAAATTACTACACCCCGTTTTACCTAAGGCGGATAGAGGTAAGCTTATGTATTACTTATGCGACAAGTGCGGAATGACTGAACAGAAACCGAATGTAAGCACACCGATAACGAGCAAACAATAACTGGCACTTGGGCAACTCCTGAAATCTACAAGGCCTTAGACAAAGGCCATAAGTTGATTAAGGTATATGAAGTATGGCACTGGAAGGAGCAGAGCAGTAGCTTGTTCAAAGATTTCATCAAAACTTTCTTAAAGGTTAAACAAGAGTCAAGCGGATATCCCGATGGCTGTATTACACAGGAACAAAAAAGAAACTACATTGTCAGGATGGAAGTCAAAATGGGTATTAAGATGGACGAAAACAAAATAGAAGAAAACCCAGGACGGCGAGCGGTTGCTAAGTTGTGCTTGAATAGCCTGTGGGGCAAGTTTGGTGAAAAGCAAAACAAAACTCAAAACAAAATGATAAAAGACAAAGATACCTTATACAAGTTCATGAACGACAAGTCAGTTGATAACATAAACATAAACATTATCAACGACAAATAATAGAAGCAAGTTATGACCTTAAACATGCGGTAAGCGACCCCGTGAAAACAAATATTGTAGTTGCTTTATTTACGACTTGCCACGCGAGGATTAGACTATATGAGATGATGGACAAACTAGACAACAGAGTTCTATACCACGATACAGACAGTGTCATATACACAACAGACTTAACGAAAGGCGAAACAGATGTGAAAACGGGTAAGTTGTTAGGCGAATGGACGGACGAACTACACGGAGCAAAGATTATGACCTTTATCGGAGGCGGACCAAAGTGTTATGGATATGTCTTAGATAACGGCAAAGCAAGTATGAAAGTCAAAGGCTTTAGTATGAATTATGAAATCAATAAATAATTAAATTTACCAAATATGTTAAGTGTCATTAGTTGCGGACTTGGAATTAGAAACAGCGACCTTATTGAGAACGGTAAGAATGAATTGTTAGAGTTGCTTAAATCTCAGGAAGAAAAACTGATTGCTAAACGAATTAAAAAATCAGGTAAAGTTGTTATTGTAGAAAACAGCAAGATAACAAGAGATAAACAACAGAAAAAAATAACGAGCGAATACTTAGAAAAAATATTCAGCTTTACTTACACCAAAAGAAATATTATAGGTATTGTTGACAATGCGATTGAAACTAGACCGTTTGGATATTAAATGAAAAAACTTTATAGATATATTTTTTTGCCCCTACCCTTAAAGCTCCTGATTGTATGAATTCCTTTCTTTGGTTTGACTAACTTAGTATTTACAGCCGTTGCCCCTAACAATGACACAGGGTCGAATGCGGTTCGGTAGTTCGTCGTTAGCTTCGCAGTCTTTGCTCTTTTATCTTTTGGATTTACTTTAATGGCCACTCTGTTAATTACTCCTTCAATGAGGTCTTTTGCGCTACTACCTTTGTTGTATGTGGTCGCCTTAACACCAGTCTGTCGGCTTAAATCTTTTGCTATTGTGCCATCTAACGAATGACCCGTAAGCTCTACATTATCCTTACCATATTTCTTTATGACTTCATTAACCAGCTTCTGCTCTTCTTTGTATCTCGGTGTTCTTTTCAATACTCCCTTTACCAATGCTACATCTGTGAGTAAGTCTCGCTTATCCGCGGAGCCTCTAAATGCTACAATCGTCTTACCATCTTTTTCATACACCGTTGATTTCTCTTTGCTCGCGACTGGTTTCCATCCGTCAGCACCTTTTCTCTCTGACGAAGACAAATATACATCCTCTGATAACTCAGCACTGCCTCCCTTCTGTCTTCTGTATTCCTTACCAGCTTTTTTTAATGCTTCACCATAGCTTATGTTATGCTTAGCAGAGTAAGCCTTAACGAAGGCAATCCATTTGCTCATTGCACCTTTCCTATATTAATTATTTAATTTTTTTTTTAATACTGCCAACTATATACACCCTACTATGTCCACCCTCACTAGACTGTGCGAGAAGTCCAAAAACTTTCAATTGAAAGCGAAAATAAATCATTTCTCTTGCCGATGTTCAAAAGGTAATCCACGACGAAATAATTGAAGAAAAGAGAAATACTCAAACAAAAGACACTTTTCACTTTGGTAAATACAAGGGCAAAAAAATAGAAGACATCGCAAAGATTGACAAGCCATATATTGAATGGTTAGTCCGTCAGCCGTGGTGTAGTAATAAAGACGAACTAAAGAAATACTTGTAATAAATTGAAATAATTTTTTTTCACTCCATCCATCCATCCACATCACTGGTCTTCTAAGAAATTAACGATAACACTTACATTTCCTCCATTATTAACAGTCGCGACAGACTTTTGTAAAAATGTTAGATTTTCACCAGGAGAGAGTTGTATGTCGTAAGTTCGCAGGTCAATAAGCTGGCTTGAAGTAGCATTAACATACAGTTTTGGAATTACGTCTGTTATAGTGGCACCACCAAGGGCAGTCGCAGCGGTGTCCTTTGATACGATTGAAGTTTTGGTATCAATATCCGCAAAGTTCTCGCCAGTAAGTGCCCCAGTCGTTTTCACAATCCGCACTATATTAACTTTGCTGTCTTCGTTTGATATGCTCACGAGAGAGGGATAAACAATTGAATAATTGGTCACACCATTAAAAGTTGTTTTATTTTTTATGCAAATAATTGGGCTTTCCGTTGTGCTCGCTGGCTCACTTCCTT
The DNA here is from genome assembly GCA_019918135.1 of Paulinella micropora. Classification (NCBI taxonomy): domain Eukaryota; phylum Cercozoa; class Imbricatea; order Euglyphida; family Paulinellidae; genus Paulinella; species Paulinella micropora. The sequence goes on from WBZZ01002991.1 coordinate 400,218, forward strand.
CCGCTTCATTTGATATGCTTGAATTAATAGTGTTAGCGCCCTCAATAAACATACTACAACTGGCTGTTTTTAATGTTTGATTAGCATTACCAGTTCCATAATTTCTGATACAAGCCGAAAAAGGTAGGGTTGTATTTGAAAGACTAACACCCACATTCGCATTCGCATACCTAATTGTATGAACCAGCTGAAATAATTCTCCACTTGATGGATTTTCTATGTAGAACCTTATAGCACCAAAACCGAGATATTGAAATTTAATCTGGAATACATTCCCTTTGGTCCAATCTATGATATGCATAATTTTGGTTTCATCACACGGGTCATCCCAGGTGGCTTGTGGAATAAGTGTCGGAACGCCTCCTTTAACACTGGCAATATTCATACCATTAGTAAAATCACTTTCACCTATGCCGATATATGAATTGTAGTCTTTCGTTTCATCAGTAGTCGATAAAGCAGTAAATCGTGTTAGAACTCCCATACCTGTTCTGTATTTAATTCTTTTTTTACTTGTCAATACAGCATTCGCGGTCGTCTTCACATCTGTTTTAAGTTCGGCCATATTCGCATTAAATGAAATGGTAGCATCAGTTTGAGCTAATGTCCATATTCGTGTATTGATAGTGTATGGAAAAATCTCTTGTAATACTGGTGTTAATTGACTGACCAATGCTTCGCCGAAAGCGATTTTCATACTATTGGTTTCAACATTGCCATCGTAGCCGACTTTGACATTAATGAAGTCTCCGTCAGGGTCTTGTGCTATCAAATTTCGTTGGTGCATAGGAGATTTTTTTACTAAAAACCTCCTATAACCTCAAAAAACTATTTTTCAAAAGTGCAGAGTAGGTTGTATATTCTAAGAAAAAAATAAATCTAAATTTTTTATTAATTTTTTTGGTGAAGGTTCATTAATTTCTGGTAATGGTGCCATTCTTAACATTTACTTCTTGCTGAGTGACGACAAATGTGTAATGATTGGCCGCAATATCCGATAAACTCCCATCGTCGCTCGGTGTCTAGACTTATTCCACTGATTTCATTTTGGTCCTTGCTCCACAGCGGACGGGTATTGTCAAAGCTATCACACCAAAACCAGTTGTATTGATAAACATTGCTATTCATCAAAGAAGAGCCTTCCAACTTCGGTTTAAGATACATATAGTCTTCTAGTTTTCCAGTTTGACAATCAACATTGAATTCTTGAAGTCGTGCTCCGTCTAGTGTGGTATAAAAAGTTTGGACCTTAGCACCGAGCAGGTTGCTATTGTCATAAGCGGTGTTCTTATTTTCGGTTGTGTTGAAAACAGAGTGATAAATCTTCTTAATTCGCCGTCCGTGGCCTCTGTCAAATCTAAGTATAACATTTTGAGAAGTTGAAGCTACTCCGACTGTGTTTTTATACAAATAAGAATAATCAATGTTGAAGCTCATACCTTCGGGGCTCATAATCTTCTGTTGAATTGATTGAACGACGTCGGGGTTAGTTTCAACAGCTAAGAACAGGCTGAGATTAGTAATAGTAACATTCGAATCCGCCACCGCAACAGTTCCACCCCAGTAGAAAGAGCATCATTGTTATAATAAAAGATTTTGGGTGTCTGTTGCCAAACAATCCGCAAAGTCAAAATTTCTGGAAACATAATAGTTTTATCCAGAGCGAAAATAGTATTGTAAAGCATTCCAAGATTAATCTTAACATTGATACTCGGGCTAGCATTTTGAAAAGTACCAGCTGAGAAATACTTAGCCTCATTAAAAGCAACATTGACGAACTTACTCACACCAGTCTCATTCGCAATAAAAGCATCATCGTGTCGGCGGGCATTTGTGGAGGGTTGTGCCATCCAAGCCTTTAATGCGGTCTGAACCTGTGCCTTCGCAACATCAATGCCCGTATCAATTTGCCCCGCCGCATTTCCTGCTATTGCCGAAGCGGTCCATGCTGTTTGTAATGCGGCCAACCTTGTAGCATCGCTAGCGGGTTGAAATGTAGTTGTAGCATTACACTTTTGAAGCATACAACCTGCTCCACTTCCATTATCGTGGTTTTCCAAAGCAAGCAAATCATCCATGGAGGTTTCGGGTTTCCAAATCATCTTGGTGATATTTCCGACTGTAGCATTACACTTTTGAAGCATACAACCTGCTCCACTTCCATTATCGTGGTTTTCCAAAGCAAGCAAATCATCAATGGAGGTTTCGGGTTTCCAAATCATCTTGGTGATATTTCCGACTTCGTTAATGTCGCACAGATAAACACCACCCCTAGTAATCAATTGTATCTGCCTAATCGGAGCTAAGCAGTCCATAAAGCATTTATTGTAGTTTCCAACCTTCGCATCTGGAGCATAATTAAAACTCAAAACAGAGCGAGCCAAGTTAAACGGACGGCTGATAAGGTCAAAGTTGCTTTCCTGTCCTCCTGCGGTAGACACAGTGATATTAATAGAACCTTCACGAGGGGTAAGCTTATTCAAACGATAAGAAGCACTGATGTAGTCAGTCCTGCTAAAATCTAGTTCGCCTCCGTGTTGTGTAGGCATTTTTGTGTAAGTTCTTTTTTTCAAAAACCACTTACGATCTCAAAAAACGATTTTTAAAAGGTTGCTATATATTTTAATATGAGAAAAAAATAAATTGATTAATTAACGACTTTTCAACAAATTGAAAAATGATGTAAATAAATTAAAATAATTCGTCTCGCGGTAAATCAACAATGTCATAACAATTCCTAACCCGTTGAGATTAACTGGTTGGTCGTTTTCGTCAGTCAAATAGAACCGATACAAATTGCTTGAACTAGTAGATAGCCGTTTTCCGTATTCACTACCAGACCCGTCGTAGATAATAGAACCGAACGGGATTTCATTTGCAGTGTATATTTCTTGGATCACGTGGTTATCGCCTTCGCCTACTAAATCTGACTGTAAATATAATGTTTTTTCACCTGTCAATATTATGACATTCGGTGACCTAATGGTATTATCAGCAAAGAAATATGTTGAGTCGCGGTCAAAACCCATTACTTCGTGAATACGTGTTTCGGTGTCAAATATAAATCGTGGTTGAATTCCTAGGTTGTTAGCTACGGTAAATAATAGCTTGCCGTCTTCTGGGTCGGTGTTTGTGTTGTTGCTCGTAACGGTGTATGTGTAGTTGTTGGGGCTGTCTGCCGTTAGCACCTCAGCCAGTTTATTTTTTAAGTTTTTCATCGTGTAGTTGCCCTCGGGTATCGTAATCAGAGCCTCAAATCCATCTTCACTCAGAGTAAAAGTATTATAGGGGCTCGCCACAGAGTAATATGATTTAGGCACATAGATATGAAGTATCTTACAATGGCTAGGATTGTCTAGCGATTTCATATCAATGGAGTGAGTAAAATCACTGTCCGTGCCGTTTATCCTATTTTTGCTGTTGACATAGTAAATGTTTGAGCTCCTGCCTCCCCTATATTCCATTGTAGGAACCTACGACCTCAAAAAACTATATAATATTAGAAAAAATATATTTTTGTTTTAATTACTTCAAATAAAGGTATCAAAGCCATAGCCGTTCTGAGTTTTCAATTCCTCCGCTTCTTTTTCTTTTAAGTCAGTCCAACCGCTGGCAAATTTAAATCGGTTCCCTTTCGTCCGTTCTAACAAAAACCTAATACTATGCCACCCGCAGGTATCTGTTGTGTCGCTTTGGTTTTTGACTTGATTGACTTTCATAAGTAGATATGTGTTCGGCTTACTCTTTTCAATAAGCTGTTTCATTTGATGTCGAAATAGCTCAGTCGGCTTATACAGTGCGAGAGGGTCGTAGATTTCAATAGAGTCGTCGTTAATGGTGTCAACCCAAACAGCAATCCAATGTGAGCCTGGTTGACTAGACTTATCTAAATTCATAATAAATCCATACTTCTTTCTTTTTTCTGGTTTCAGTTTGTTTATTTCGTCGCTCGCTACTGTTCCCAAATACCATTCGTGCTTTTTCATAATGTTGTCTATTTCATCCGTCATTAAACCTCTGCCTTCCCCCGCTAAGTTCACTGGTAGTTTTTGTTGCTCTTCTGTTGTCGGTTGTTGCTCTTCTGGTGGTGGTGCTGGTTGCTCTTCTGGGGGTTGTGGTTGTTGTGGTGGTTGCTCTTCTGTGGGTAGTTCGGTGGCTGGTGGTGTATCTTCTGTGGGTGCTGGTTGTGGTTGTTGTATCTGGAATTCATTTGAAAGTGCTTTATATGTGTTGGGGTCGGCATACATTTTGTTTATTAGGGTATTTACTAATTCTTTTTTCTTTGATTTGGTCTTCCATTCACTTCGTTTCAAATGCTTTTTTATCATCATCTTAGTTAATATTTTTCTAATGATGTCTTCTAATTTTTTAGCACCAGTTCCTCCCTGTGCGGTTAGTCCTATTAAAGCATTTTCCAATTCCGTAAATGTCATACCGGCGGTTATGTTTAGTTCTCCCTGTCTAAGTGCTATGCTTTCTTTGATATAACCGTTAGCCGTTCTGCCTTCAGCATCTTTGTTTCCGTGTTTGCTCCCCCTCGTTTTGCACCCTAATTTTTTTGCTAAACTATTGACACTAATCTGTCTTTTCTTACCACCACTAGCAAATAAAGTTTGAGCTCTTTCTATCCTCGCTATAAATGCTTTCTGTTTTTCTTCATCTGCCTTCTGTTCTGCTTCGGCTGTTTTCTGGTCTGCTTCTATTGCTTGCTGTCTTAAATCGTCTTGTCGTCATTTCGCTTCATCATCCCTTCTTTGAAGTTGCTCCGCAAATGCTATGGCTTCTTCTTCGGTAAAAACATACTCCTTTTGTTTTCTTTCCTTTCTTTTTAGTTTATCTTTTGCTTCTTTCAATGCCACTTCTCTTTCAATTAAAGCATTGCTGATGGCATCTTGGCCTTTGATTTCTCTCCTAATATCCTCTAATCTTTGCCTTTGAGAGTTTTCGGTTTGTATGAGTGCGAGTTCATTTCTTTTCGTTTCGCCTTCTCGCTCTTCTATTTTCTTTTGTTGTTCTTTTGCTTCTTTGTCTTTCTTTTCTAGTTCGTGTATTTGCTCATACTTTTCCAGTTTGAGTTTATCTAGCTGATTATTTACCTGATTGCGATTCTCGTGCTCAAGACGGTTGAATTCGGACTTAACTATTCGCTCTTTTGTACGACCCCTAGTTTTTTTACCTCGTGGTTTGTTCATATATTTCAGAAACAGTTTAACGATTTGAAGTGTTGAAAGGTCATTCGTTTTCTTTCCAAAGTTCAGATATGCTCGTTTTCCTTTCACTTTAATGTACGGCTTGCCATCTTTGGTTCTGTATATCCTCGGCGGTCGTTGTTTAAGTTTCTTTCGCTGTTTTTTTACAGTCATTGTATATTGTTAGAAAAAATTAATATAAGATTTTACATCAATCGGGCTTGTCCCTACCGAAACTTGACCGCTCCTCCTCGTTGCTTGCCGTATCCTTGCTTAATCGCTGCCTTCGCTACACGGTCCGCATAAGGCACTCCGACATCGCTAAGAAAAGTAGCACCCCTTGAAATCAATTGGTTCTTCTTGATAAACCTATTAGCATCCACTATTGCTTTTCCGACCTTCGCCCAATTAACTTTGCCTCCTGTTTGTTTCTTTTTTCCCTTCTTCTTTCTTCCTCCTGCTTGCGGCATTGAAGGATTGTAGCTGATATTGTATCCCGATGGTTGTGAAATAATAACTGGTGATCTTGGCATCTATATATATATAGTTCTAAAAAAAATAAATAAAAATCAAATTACTTTCAATGAATATTGAAGTTCTTTCGTAATTCATCAGACACCGCATCCACATACAAAGAGTTAAACCTCTCTTTCGTCGCCTCGTGATATTTTTCAATAAAGTAGTCTAAATCATAACCGAGGTCCAAATGTTTATATACAAGCTCAATTTTATCCTGAGACTGACCAGGAAAAATAAGAAGGTAGTCTAGCTGTTTAATCGCCTCAGGTCGTAAGTCGTTTAGGTATTGTGAGCTCATAATCACGTTTGACTTGAAATGCCTATTTTTTTTACACAGGTCGCTCACAGACTTATCCCTCAAACCGCTACCAAGATCGTCAAGAACAAACACGACTTCTGGTGTGATGTATTTGCTCGGTCTTTCTGCTGGTGCTTGTCCCTGCTTCTTCTTTTCTTCTTTACCAAAATAAAGAAACTTCGGCTTCGGTTCTTCTTTCTCGTCTTGAACAATCTCGCCTTCTTCTTGCTCTTCGTCAGGTTTATTCAGCTTGTCTAACTCGTAATCTATCACACTGTATCCGTCCGTTTTCAAATATGTGTATATAGCCATCGGTTTCCCTTCTTCTTGAAGTGCTTAACCATTTCTTTGTAAATGTGGTCCTTGTGTATTGTGCTGGCTATAATAACAATACGTGTCTTTTTGTCCGTCGTTCGTTTCAGGATTTCAAACAGTGCCGTTGTTTTTCCTGATTTCTTGCGAGCGAGAAGAAAAATATTGGCATACGGTTCATCAAATAACTTATATCCTTTTGCCAACTTGTCGCCATCTCCGTTTTGCTTAACTGGTCTAACTCGTATATCATTAATTTTCTCCATAGCACCTCCAAATACTTTTATATATTCTAAAATATATTTTTTACCTGCGGGGTTTACGCCAAAAATTCTAAACAAATAACAATTCTTCCAGCTAGTTGGTCAGTTTCAATACTGCCATTGTCCGTTTTAAGCACTCTAAAACTGTATTGTCCATCGGTCCAATTAATAATCCCCAAGTTGTAGCTAAGATTGGAAATGTTTGCAGTGTTGCTATCAGCGAATGTTCCAATAATCCCAATGCGGTCCATATAAAGGATTTTTGTTTTCGTCTCCGTCACGTCATTCATATAGTGGATAAACTTAACATTCATTCTAGTCGGTGTAAAGTTCAATTTAATGGTTTTGTCGAATGTCTTGCTACCGCCCGCAAAATCATTACTCAGAAAAATAATCTTTTGGTATTTATAGTCAGTCATAGTGATGCACTCTATACTAATCTTCATAAACTTTTTATTAATTAATATTTCTGCTCGGTCAGCTTGTGATTTCTATTCGCGGGTCAGCGATAAAAAAAATGAAAGTTGTGTTTATTGTATTCAAAAAGGAATAGAAACCAAATTTAAATGTGTGTATAAACCTATGAGTGATTGGTGTGTGAGTTTTGATGAAGCCATTCCTTTAATGTGCTCAGGTAGTGATGCTTCGTGGTATAAAATCTATTCGTTTGAGTGTTTGTCTTTTTGAAAAAAAGGACACAAAAACCGGGTTTGAAAGGGCGGAGGTCCTTTCACTTCTTACTTGAAGAAGGTCATGGAAGGCATATTCCAATCAATGGTGTTAAAATACCTACATAAGTGTTGGCTGTCTCGCACGGTAAGTTCTTTTCAGATAGCCTCACGATACAAAGAGTTATAATAGCGATAATGATACCCATTTGAAATAAGTGTTTAATAAGTCTGCTGTCAGTTGGTCTGTTTTTTATACAACAACAATTCCAGTTATCTTTTAATTCGTGCTCTACTTTTTTTTCTTCATTCTTCAACGAAATATCCAAAACACGGTTCTTCAACTCCGGTGTTAGTTCGCCATCTGCCATATCAATGAGTGGAGGTGGAGGGTGTAATCTAGGGGGCCTTGCTATTACGGATTTCTGCTAATTGGTTTTTTTAATCGGCTATATCATTAGTTAGATTATTATTTTGCATTTCTAAATTAATCACCTTTTCAGCCACGTGTTGAAAAGCACTGACTATATTGGTATAAAACTTGTATATGTTATGCCTTCAAGGTTGCCATCTCCATCGTCCGCTTTTATTCCGCTTTCAGATACAAATTCTGGAAATATTATTTTAACTTCATCAGCAATAAATCCGTGGTTCTTTTGTTCTTTCTTTTCGTCTGATTTCAAATAATATGAACAGCAGTTTATTTTCATTAGTTTCTCACAACAATCCCCGCAGTCTAATGTTTTAATATCCGATTTTAGCCTCCTGTCAGATGAGTTTGTCCAAGCACCATTGAGAGGAATATAGTTATAACTGCCTGACGGCTCACCCGTAGAGTTTGAAGTAGTCCAAGAGTGAACCAAACCAGTTGAACCACAAACTACTCCATAATTCGTATATCCACCCGATTTCAAAAATATTTGTGGGTCGTTAGTATAAGCAGGTCTTTTCTTAATGTTAAAAATCCGCTGGATGCTGTTGGGATGACTACCTCTCCCGACGTATTAATGTTCATCGCCTCAGTGTAAGATATATTGTTTCCCACCGTTGTTCCTGAATTATAATAAAAAGCGAGTTTTCCACCTTTTTGAATTAGAAAGTTTGAACCGCTGTGGCTTGATTTCCAGTTCGTGTCATCAAAATAAGCATCAAAACTTAAATTGACATTATCCTGCGACCAGTTTAGTTGTTGAAAAACTGGATAGATGTCTGTTGAAGTTATTGCCTGTATATGTGCTCCTGCGACATTACTCGCCGTTCCGTATAATTCTAAACCTGCCGTTGCTCCATTTGATGATTTTGTTGAGTTGCCTATAATTATTGGTTTGCCTAGTGCTGTTGTTATTTTGTCGCTCGTTGTTATTGCCTTTGTCGTTAATAAGCCTGCTGTATCAATGGATATCGCCTCTGTCATCGTTATCGCTTGGCCGAGTGTTCCGCCGTTTTTGTAATTAAAACTTTATTTCGCTATTTGAAAATTTGAAGAAGTGTTAGAAGATAATATGCTCGTCCCGTTGTAATAACAATCAAAATATAAATTGATATTGTCGTGTGCCCAGTTTAATAATTGAAATGTTGGATAAGCATCCGCCGTTGTTATTGCTTGTAAGTGTGCCCCTCCGATATTACCAGCCGTCCCGTATAATTCTAAGCCCCCTGTCGCCCCATTCACTGATTTTGATGTGTTTCCTATAATTATTGGTCTGCTTATCGATGATGTTAGTGATGTTGATATTTTATCGCTTACCGTTAATGTTGTCGTAGTCATACCAGCAGTTGCCGTTAATGTAGTTCCCGTTATTGTTCCACCATTTGTTATGTTGTTTGAATTCATATCCAAAGCACCATAAAACCTCATACCGCCAGCATTGTTAAAACGGACAATGTCAGACGAAGCACTTTTATTGTCCAAAAGTTTTGAAATATAAAGTCCCGCCCCTTTTACATCAAATGCTACATTCGTGAATACATAACCTCTTTGGTCTGCGGTTCCACTTGTAGCAGTATTTAGAGTAAATAAGAAATACTGATAATCTCCTGATGTCTGTGAAAAGAATATATCTCCTCCATTTTGGTTTAATATCCTCGCCCCGTTATATGTTATATTTCCACCATTAGTGATAGTTTGATTATTAAAATCGGCATTGTTCGTTAAAGTTACATATTTTATCGTAGTGCTTGCCCCATTAAATGTTTTACTTCCTGTTATGGTTTGGTCTGTTGTTAGTTTCACACAATTGTCATCCAGATATTGTCTATTTACCGCTTCATTTGCATTTTTTGGTGCTCCTAGATTAACAATCCGACTACTATTACAATCTAAGCCAGTAGCATTAAACCACGAAACAATCGTCCCATCAATAATAAAACTTATTTTTTTCGAAGAAATTTCAAAGTTGTAATATGTTGCAGTGTTCATATCCAAACTAGCAATTGACCCGATATTACTTGTAGAATTGAAAACGATGAATGTGCCTTTTGTTGTTGAATTGATTGAATTTCCAGTTATTTCAACACCACTGCTTTATGTTTTAATTCCTGCTATGGTTTGGTTTCCTTAGGTTTTAACTGCCGAACCATCAAGAACAGAAACATCCACACCATCAACTAAATTCACATTTGTTATGCTTTGGTTTCCCATATTTAGCCCTCCTGTCATACTAGCAGTGCCGTCTAATCTAAGAAAGGGTGATGCCACGTTTCTCCATTGTCCAGTGCTATAAATGAGTAGTTGATTATCTGTTGCTGTTGTTATAATCACGTCGCTATGTGTATCAATACTTCCACTAGCCGACACTTTCGCCGTGTTGTATCGTGCTCTGATAGCCAAGTTGTGATAGACCTGCCATTTAGTTGATTTACATTTGTAATGTTTTGACTTTTCGTATCAATCCCCGCACTCGCATTTATTATACTGCTAAATGTTTTAATTCCTGCTATGGTTTGGTCTCCTGTTAGTTTGACCACCGAACCATCAACCGCTAGATTAGCGAGATTTATTCCATTATACGTAGAAGCCCCCGAAATAGCATAACCATTCATATTTAGCGCCCCCGTCATACTAGCAGTGCCGTCTAATCTAAGAAAGGGTGGTGTGGTGTTTCTCCATTGCCCCGTGCTATACATAAGCAGTTGGTTATCTGCTGGAAAGCCTGTTATTGTCACATCGCTGTGGCTATCTATAATTCCACTCGCTGACACCTTATTATTATTGTCTTGATGCTCAAATATCCATTCATCAACATCTTTGGTATTTAGTAAATTAACTCCTGTTATATTCTTCCTTCCCATACTAATATTGCCGAATTCATCCACATTTATCGGAAATGTTTTATTTACCCAGTTTATTGAGTTATATGTTAGATAGCTATTCATCGCCACTGGTGCTGTAATGACTACATCAGAGAGTGTGTCAATTGAACCGAGGGCGGTATTCTTCCATTTGCCTTCTACATCGTTGTAAGTTAAGTATTGACCGCTTGCTTGTGCGAATATGTTTGTATCTATCAAATTGTATAAACTGGTTTGGTGTGGATTACTTGTATTCGAGCGGTGTTGAGTTGAGGCTTTAACCTCGTCGTTGTCCCTAACTCGTTGCTCTGTATAGTATAAACGGCTTCCTTCTTTAATGTCTGTTGTTGATTTGGTAGATAATCTCGCATCGAATCGGCCGTCAGTATAATAAAGATTTACAGGGTCAGCATCTTCTGGCACCCTATCTGTGTTTAAGCCCACTATGTTGGTATTGGTTAGGTCTAAATTTGCGATTGATAGGCTGTCTGTCGCGATTTCTGACAAGCCTAACAAACTTTTGAATTGGCTCATTAGTATATTTGTTAAAAAATTGTTTATTAATAAAAACTAAATAATATTATTTTGTATAATAATATAATCAAGTCATAAAATGCCGAGAGGTAATAGAGAGGTCGCGATGAAGAATCTTGAAAAGGGTTGGGAGGCTAAGAAGAATCAGGCTAAGCAGAGAAAGATTGAGAGGGCGAGGGAACTACTTGCTGAGGAAGAGGCTAAGAATGTGAAAGAAATGACTGATGACGAAAAGATGGACCACATTACTAAGAAGCAGTTGGCTAAGGATATGATTGATGGGCGGGATGGAGAACCGATTGAGGAAAGCAGTGAAAGCGAAGAAGAGGTTGAACACGACTTTGTTGACCTCATTGCGGATAAAATATCAAAGATGAAACTTAAAACCAAACATAAGAAGGCAAAGAAAGTGGTAAAAAAGAAAGTGGAAGAAGAGATTGAGGACGAAAGCGAGAGTGAGGAAGAGGAAGAAGAGCCCAAGCCAAAGAAAGGAGGGAAGAAGACTAGCCGTGTTAAGTAAATGTTTATAATCAACATCCTGAGAAACCAAAAAAAGAAAATAAATTTACATCTAAAATTTTTCTTAAATTCTAATATATATACTTTATGCACGACTTATTATTTACTCTTTTATATATCGTGATAACTACCTTTCTATTTTAGCCGCATATAGCAATGGATCATAAGCATATAGCCGCTAACTCACAACTGGAAGAAACTCCAGGAAAAAATGAAGAAGAACTTGAAAAACAGAAAATTGAAGAGGCTTCTGAAATATATCATCAATCTAAGAACCCTAAAAAATGGAATACTATACTAGCCCCTGAGCCTGAACCATTAAGCCAAGTGTTTATTGACCTTATGGATATGTCTAAAATAGCTACTAAGAAAGGAAACAAAAACTACAATTTTGGTTTAGTAATGATTGATGTTTATTCTCGTCGTGGTTGGATTGAACCGATCAAAAATAAAACAACCAGTGAAGTATTAGAAGGATTAAAGAAAATGCCTAAACCTAAAAGGATTACGTCCGACAACGGCAGTGAATATAAAGGACAAGTTGCCGAATACTTCAAAGAAAATGGAATTCAACACACAACTAACGAAGTTGGCGACCACCGAACTATGGGTATAGTAGATAGATTTATTAGAACAATAAGGAACGATTTAAATTTTATGTGGGAAGTGAATGATAATTTCATTTGGGTTCCTTACATTTATGAAATTGTTGATAATTATAATAATACATACCATAATACAATAAAAGCCACACCTATGGAAGTCTATGAGGGCAAAAAGAAAAACGATCAAGAAATATATAGAGCTGGTATTATTAATAAATTTCCTAAGGGCTCAACCGTTAGAAAAGAACTAGAAAGAACGGTTTTTTCTAAGGGCGATGTTCAGTATTCAAAGAAAGTATATACAGTAAAAGGCCGGAAAGGCTTTAAGTTAATACTTGGTGAAAACGAACTAGTCAGTCCTCAACAATTATTAAAGTCCAAAATGAACGAACAAGAACCGGAAGAAGTTAAACCTCAACTAGCCGACAAAGTTAAAGAAGCAACTAAGGAAAAAAAGACCGGCCACTTATTAAAGTCATTAGACATCAAGCCGGAAAATATCCGTAGTAGTGACCGGATTAGAAAGAAAAAAGAGATATTGGATTTGTAAGTATTGAAAGATTTTTATTTTTTTCAGTTGTTGCCACGAGAAGCTTTGTTGAGATAAATCTTGGAGCGGATAATTCTTGCTATGCTTCCAAAATCAGAAGCAACCTTCTCAATGTTGTTCAACTTTGGAGAGAAAAACAAAGGAACATCTTTGTTGAAAGCTACCCATACGTCTGCCCTAACAGTCAGAGATTTAACAGCAGACTGCGAGCCTTTTGCTTCAATCTGTGAGAATGCATCAGTAGCCTCTTTTGACTTGTAAATGAAAACATCGTTGTCTTTGTGCTCAACAAAGAACCCGACCATTCTCGTTGGGGTAAATTTTCCCTGACCATCTTTCTTATCAGCAATGCTAAGCAATTTGAATCCATCATCCATAGTTTTCTAAAAAAACACAAACAACAATGTGAGCAACAAAAAAGAGAAGATATTATTACCTGAGGAGTTGCTGGTGCTGGCTCTTCTTCCTTCTTCTTCGGAGGCATTGCTGGTGCTGGCTCTTCTTCCTTTTTCTTCGGAGGCATAGCTACCTACACATACATACACAGGGACAAACTATGTATGTATGTGTAGGGGTAGTTTAATGTCGTGCCCAGGACTTATATAAAATCAATTATCTATACGCTTTATTCATATTTCTACTACCTTCCCCTACATCTATCCCTATTTCATCTAATCTTTTCATCATCATACATGCTTCTGTAAATGTCGTTCCTTTTTCAATCATTTTTTCCATCGTAACAAGCTCCTCTGCCACTATCATTCCTCTATTCTGCTTCTTCCAATGCTTCATCAATCTTATTTCACTCTCAATCTTTCTTTTCTTCAACTTATTTCTTCTATCATCCATTAAGTCTTCTTCTATCTCGTCTCTCTCCTTCTCTCTTTCATATATCGTCTCTTTCAACGCATTTCGCCTTTCCTTCTTATTCATAAACTCTTTCTTCATATTCTCAATTATCGCTTCGTCTTTTTCAATCTCTTTATCTGCCTTTATTTTCAATTCATTTAGTTTATTCAAGCTATAACTACTTGCTTTAAACTGTTCCTTCCAAATATATTTATCTTTTACATTGTTTGGTATGAGATTTAATGACATTATATGAGGGGTATGAATAAGCTTTATGGTTCGCAAAAAACAGAAAACAGAAGCGAAAACGCTTATATGATTAGACGATTTTGGTATAATCATATGGTTGAAGTTTTGGCTGATTAACTCTATTTCATTCGTCTATCAAACAGAAACTTCAACAAAAAAAGTCAAGAAAAATCGCAAAACCCGTTATATTTCTTTTTTCGCAAATTAACAGCTGTGACTGTGTTCAATCTTGAAAAAGGCTACGTGTATCATTTTATTGTCCCTTTCCACTTTTACCGTCCGTTGCCATTTTGTCCCGGCGGGCCGGCCGGTGTGTGTCTCTGTGGTGGCGGGGGTCTGCTTTGAAAATTTGTCTCGAAGTACGACCCTATACTACTAGCAAGGATGGTTACTAATTAATATTTTCTGTCAAGACGTGTATTAATTATAATTATAATTGAAGTTAGGGTCGCTGTTAGTGTTCAAGGTAATAGTATATAACAAATTATTAATATTTCTATTGGCTACTCTGCTTCAGTTGTCGCTTGCCAGCAAAATCCTCGTGCGCTGGCGGTGGATCTCCTGTATAAACCTTCACTTTCTCTACTCCTCTTCTTCTCCTTCCTTCTCCTTCTTCTTCTTCTTGTTCTTCTTCTTGTTCTTCTTCTTCTTCTTAGCAAGTTCTTCTTCTTCTTTCTAAGGAGGAAAAGGAGGAGGAGAAGGAGGAGAAGGAGGAGAAAAAAGAAGGAGGAGAAGGAGGAGAAGGAAGGAGAAGAAGAAGAAGATTTATTATTTAATTTTGACTCTAATAAAAGCGACAAGAAGAAGAACAAAAGTATCCACCTGTCTTTACAACACACTCCACCTTCCACCTGTCTTTACACGTCACTTCTCGTTTTTAGAAAGACGGGAAAGGCAAAACAATCATTAGGACTGTTGCAAATGAAACGACAAATGA
>WBZZ01002991.1:420000-427766 GCA_019918135.1 Paulinella micropora
TAAATTTTTGGCGTGCCCAAGCCTTTCCCAGCTTCTCTACAGCCTGTAGGCATCACCCCCCCGGATAGCCGGTAAAAAACCTTTTCCTGGTGACAGGTGCACCAGCTTGTTTTTCAGTATTATTTGTCCGGATTGGACCTGATGCCATTTTATTCCTGGTCTGTTGCCGTTTTCCTTTTGGCTTCACTGAGCTAATACAACGAGACATCATTCTCATTCTTGAGGACTGTGTTTGGTTGTATTACCGACTTTTTACGAGCTATCGTTGGGGGCACTACATTTGGAGTCCACATCACTAGGGTGATTTCTTTCTGCTTTGCCACACAGGCAACAGAGTGAATTTTCACTGACCTGTCTCACACGGGGACGTCAGACGAAAACAAATACTCCAACACAGCTCCCTCATAACTCTTTCACAAAACAAATAATTTGATTGGTCTCAAGCAGGTGTCTCGTACCCTCTAGCCCAATCAGTATCTGTGTGCTCACAAGGAGACATCAGATACAAACTCTCTGTCGTTCTTGCTGTTCTCACACAGAGACCAAGAAGAAGGAGGTGGACAGAAGAGTGAAACACACACAAAACACAAACAAGCATAGGGACAGGAGCACAACACTCTACCCTTCTAGTTTGTGCATTTATCTGCATTATCTCACACATACGTCAGAGTATTTTTGCAAATCTCTGATCGTTTTCTAAAGGTAGGTCTGAGAACCTATCCGACCGACTGTCGACTTCTCAAGGAGAGCTTTTCTAGCTTCTCTATTACTATCTGTGTGTAGGTCCAAGTGCCTCATACTAGATACAATATAGAAAAGAAGGAGGAGAAAGTAATCTGAGTAAGGAGAACAAGAAATCGGAGAAAGTCTCAAAGACTATTTTTCTCAAACAAAAACAAACATACAAACAGTGTTTCATAGAGGACAGGGAATCTCACTCTACCCTCTCTATTAGTTTCTCTCTTCACTAGTCAATCGACTGAAGGAGGAACAGAACACAAACGAACAAAAACCAAACATAGGAGTGACACTGTCCTCCTGTTAATCACTACTACGACATCATGTCGACAGAGACCGCCGAAGTGAGTGAATTCTCGGAGGCAGATCAAAGAAGAGAAGAAGAAGCAGGAGGAGGAGGAGGAGGAAGAGGATTGAATGAAGCAGGAGGAGGAGGATTGAATGAAGGAGGAGGAGATGAAGGAGTAGGAGGAGGAGTAGAAGAGGGCTGGGATGATGAAGGAAGATATGGAGGAGACGAAGATGAAGGAGGATTTGAACAAGAAGAGACGGGAGGAGGAGGAGCATATGGTAATCCCTTACCACCTGCCTACACGGGAGGAGGAGGACGAAAAATGATCGACTTGATTCATAGTGATGGAGAGGAGATCACAGTGGAGGAACAACAGTGGGTGCAAGACCACTATGACCTCACTAAAAAAGAGTTTGATAACAAGATGGGGGTAGAGAAGGATACCTATGTGTGGATCCCTCAGGATCAAAGAAGAGAGAAAAGTCGTGCTAAAAAGGATGTCTATATCCTATTATCAAACACAGCACAGCTCCTCGGCAAACTGGTCTCTGATCCAGAAGAGAGAAAGAAGATACAGCATATCAAGTTTGGGGACACACACACCCACCTTGAATTACTCGATGCTATCTTTGGGGTGTACACTCAAACCCTGATTTGGGAACGTACATACGGCCCACGATGTGAGGGTTACCTCCAGTACACAAACCCAAGAGCAACGGCCAGATTCCTCGCGACTGGTCAGGAGGCAGTCGATGTAACAAAAATGAAGACCAATCTGGGTTCGAAAAACTCGAGTGGTATATTTCATTTTTTTACAATGGAAATAAAGGCCTTGGAGGAGGGGAAGGCAGAGATGGAAAAAAGCATTAAGGCAGCAGGAGAAACTCATCCTGTGATTGATGAGTTAGAGAAGACCGACAGAGTTCTGACCAAGATCAGACTGTTGATGGGTGCGTTACTGCACAAGGAGGCATGGAAGAGATGGATTCCTACCAAGGATCACTCTGTCCTTAAATCACTTAGTAACGCACCACCGGTCGCCAACAAAGCAGGTGTTGACCAATATGTGGAGAAATATAATTTTCTCAGATCTGCTTCTGAATTGGTGGCCTTTATCACTCATGCTCAAAAGCTGGTGATATCTGAGAAGAAGAAGGCGAAAGAGAATGAGGAGTTCGAGAAGACGATGAGACTGGAAAGAATGAAAGCAAAAGTGAGTGGTGCAAAGACACACCCTCCGACATATTTGACCCCACCAGCTCCTGCCCCACCAGCCCCTGCACCCTCGGGCTCAACTACGGTGGTGGTCACAAACACGGAGAAGAAGGACAGACAGAACATCATAAATTCCTTCAAGGGGAAGAAAGGAGGAGTGGCAAGTCTCATGCTATATGCCAAGACGAGCTCAGACAAAGACTCTGATGCTTCGCTTTTGAGCAAGCTCAAAGAGATCAATGCCTGCATGAAGGCTTTTCCTTGCGACGAAACGCAGGAATACGAGGCCCTTGTTACTGTTTTTGACCAATCTCTAGTCTCGGAGGGATTTGATCTGACACAGTACAGGTTTTTGAGAAAGAAGGAGGAGATTAAGAGAAACAATGTAACAGGCCTAGACGCTCAGTGTGAACTGGCGGTGGCCACACTCATTTCATATTTTCAATCTCATGGATACCAGCATCTCTGCACTGGTACTCTCATAGGATTTGAAATCTTTGAGACAGTGGCGATGAGTTTGAGGAGTGCTGTTGGCTTGGCGGCGACCCTTACGGAGGTAGTTTCCTCCTATGGGCTATTCTATGGCCGCAAGTCGATCATCCTCTATTTCTTTTCGGCGTTACACACAGTTAACCCGAGTAAGCTTACTCAGCTCATACAACAATGCTCGACGTTTAGCTCAGTGAAGTCCAAGAACTTCCTCGAGACACACGTGTTCGAAAATACGGTTCAAAGCGTTGCTCCGTCAGCACTGTTTCAAGAAGTGATGAGTGCATGCTCAAACATGGACTCGCTCACGGAGGCACATACGGCACAGGCAGGCGGTGTACCTGTTGGCGCACAAGCCACGTACACAAACAGAGTTGCCGGTTGGAAGAGACAGAGAGAGCCAGACCTGAAGACCGCATGTTGGAGGTGGTTCGCGGGCTTGCAGTGTAAGGCACAGATGGAGAACAGAGACTGCTCTTTCAATCATGATAGGCAGAACCCAACAGCAAGGGCAAATTTTCTGAGCAGGACGGAAGGCAAGGAACCGGGCCTTTTCAATATGCTTCAGATTGCCGCTGTGAACGAAGGTTGGTATGCCAATATGTGTGATGATGAGGAGTTACGAGTGGCAATCATTACCTACATGAAGAGGATGAAGGAGAAGAAGGAGGAAAGGGAGAGACAAAAGAACTTAAAGGCCTCTCAAAGAGGACGAGAAGGAGGAGCAGGAGCAGGAGGACGAGGAGGAGGAGGAGGAGGACGAGGACGAGGAACATGGAGAGGAGCCTCGAGGTGGCAGGGAACCCCTCAGAGAGGAAGAGGAGGAGGTCGGGGATATACCCCTTATGGAGGGAGAGCTGTTCGAGCTCCAGCCCCCCCACCCAGAGGAGGAGGAGGCTCGTGGGCAAGCTCCAACCCAAATTTCGGTCGAGCTCAGGCCTGCAACACTGCCTCGGAGACCGATACGTCATCCTACCCGGACACTACTCAAGGTAATCGTTTCGAGGTGGTGGAATGACTGGAGGGGGAAGAAGAGAGGAAGGAGAAGACTGTGAAGTTTAACCCTAAAGTCACAGGTGCTTTCTAATGCTGTTGTGCAGACTGGGCCAACGCTTCCTCTATGTGAAAACAAAGATGTGGGTACACAGAGACTGCAGCCCCAAGGTAGTCTCATACCCGTTCATACAGCACGGTTACCAATGATAACTGATGCAAATAGGAAGGCGAGACTTGCGATGGAGGCGAGGAGGCCAATGGCAGACGTATCGCCTCGGCCAAGCAAACAACCACGAACAGACTCAATGTCTACGGTCGCGGCGGGTGGCGAGCAAAAAGACAATGTGTGTACTCAAGTACCACAAGACAATGTCGCTCAAATAGTAAACGCACCAGTACCGCAGAATAATAAAAATGTTAATGAGGTGAAGCAGGAGGAGAAGAAGGAGGAGTTGAAAAACTTAGAGACAAAGACTCCAAAATGTGGAACGTAAAGTTCTTGTTCTCGCAGCCAATATACACAGGCCCGATGCTCTGTGTTATACGGAACTTTATTCTGAAACATTGAAGACAATATTAAAAGTTGGTAATGATACGATGGCGAATATTAATATTGTCGGCCGGAAGTTTTTAAATCGATACCGGGACTGGGTGGACGGAAATATGAAAAAGTCAACGGGCACTCTCAAAGGAGTGAGCAGCCGGACGGATATCACGGGAATCATCACACTGACCTTTAAATTGAAATCCGCACGAGTATACCGTATGGACCTCTATGTCGTCCCCGGTTACCACGGGTCAATATTACTATCGTATGACCAATTGGCTACGATGGGGGCTGTGATTGATTGCGCCGCACGGCGAGTGATATATGGAGTAAAAAGAGGAGAAGAGAACGATATTGATCCCTTCAACGCTACTGACTCTTATGAGGCTTATGAGCTGAGTCTAGCGACGGATCACAAAAAGATGGCCATCGCACATGAGGCACTTGAGGTGTACGTTCACCCCCATGTCGTAAGACCGGATGAACTGTCCTGGACCGACAATTGGGAATCCCAAGTGTGCACTGTCACAGTTCCGACATGCCATTGGGACAAAAAGTCTATTGATGACTTAATCGAGAAGCGAAAGGAGGAGATTATATGTGTCGCACAAAGAAGCCCGTCGTTGGCGAGATTCGCGGAAGGAGTAGGAACAGATGTCCATATTACTAACGGATACTGTTTCCATGCGAAAGTAGGAGAAGAAAAAAGGGAGGCGTTTGTACCAAGGAGAACGGGGCGAATCCCGGATACTCCACCAGAAACTATTAAAAGTTTTATTACTGATTTCTGGGGTGACGAGCCCACGTGGCCGCGTTCACTGTCTGAAGTGAAGAAATGCTTACGGACTTTATTCGAAAATAATAAGCCGTATACTATTATCCTGCCATATAATGAGAAGGCGATATGGGCGCAGGAAATAAGGGACCGGCTTATTGATCATCCTATACAGGTACCCTCTCGCAAGCAACAGCTAGTGGTGGCTTGTCGTATGGGAACTCGTGAGCAGAGCAGTGCATACAAGCGGAAGCTCAGAGACCTCGACAAGTTGAAATTGATACCGCAAGCATTCACATGCTTTGATGGTTTTTACACCCGTAAAGCTCCTTTGCAATACGCGAGACTCATTGACATGCTGGTGGAGCTCGGTAAAGATGATGAGCCGGACACTGTCACGTATGAAAAGACGGGCCTAGATGATGTCTCGGAAGAGGACTTAGGCTTGGAGGAGGACAGAGAACCCCTCAAGCAGCATAAGCAGATGTCTGATGAAGATTTTCAAGAGGCGGCGCGGAAAATATTGGAAGAAGGAGTTGGCACGGAGAAGGAGAAGGAGCTTTTAAAAGCCAAATTAGAGGCGAACAAGGAAATTTTTGACCCTCCACATGCAGGTGGTGTCAAGCCTGAAGATTTCACTGCGGTTATTTACAAAATACCGGGTGCGGAGCCGTCACCGGCACCACGAAGGGCGAATTTGAGTATACATGAGGCGAAGATAGCGGAGGAGCTAGCAAGACAGCTGCTCAATGAGGACTTTATTGAGAGATCAACATCCTCAATAGTCTCACAACCGAGAATAGTGCCGAAGCCAGGAGGAGAATGGCGCCTGACAGTTAACTATGCTCGTGTTAACAAGGTGCTGGAGGAAGAGAGAAATCCTCTCCCGACATTAGAAGAAGGAAGGAGAGTACTGCGGAATGCAAAATTCTATTCGGTCATTGACCTTAAGAATGGCTTCTGGCAGATACCACTGGAGGAAAAGTCCAGATGGCTGACGGCGTTTGTGGTGGGTATGGAAATATACCAATGGAAAGTGCTTCCGATGGGCCTCAAGCAAGCCCCAGGACTTTTCCAGAAGGCGATGCAGAAGATGTTGAGCAGTCAGTACGATGATTTGTCTGACGGTGGCTTTATGAGAAGGCGGGGACAGAAGGCGGGAGAATATGCATTTTGCTATATCGATGACATTATCGTATACTCTAACACAATGGAGGAGCATATCGATCATTTGTCCGATATATTCAGGCGCATCGGAGCTTTTGGCCTGAAGTGCAATCTAAAGAAGTGTCAACTTGCCAAAACGAGTGTGACATACTTAGGGTACGAGATCTCCCATAATCGAGTCTCGATATCCAAAGAGAAGAGGGAGGAGATTATGAATCGACCGATACCGAAGAACCGCACTGAATTGCACTCATTCCTTGCGATGGCGCAATACTATAGCCAGTTTATACCCGATTGGGGTGCAACACGGGCTAAAGTGGAGAAAATGATAGATTTTGGAGACTTTGAGAAGTGGGACGAAGAGGCTTTGCAAGCGTTTCATGCGCTCAAAGATCTCATTTACAAAGACCCGAAAGACGGAGGACTGGTGTTGACGATGCCCGACTTTACGAAACAATTCGTAGTCGATACAGACGCATCTAAGTTTGCGATTGGGGCTGTATTACAACAAGAGGATGAGGAGAAGAAATTACGCCCAATCATGTTTATTAGTAGGAAGTTGTGTGCGGCGGAGAGAAACTATTGCACAAGGCAAAGAGAGGCGTTGGCGGTAGTATGGGCCCTCAAGAGGCTCAGAGAGTATTTGTGGGGAGGACCTCAATTTACTGTCAGAACTGATTATCATAACTTGTTATGGTTGATGAATCATGAACAGACGGGACGGCTGGCGCGGTGGCAAGCGTTCTTGTCTTGTTTCGATTTTACAATGGTCCATCTACCGGGAAAGCGAAATGTGGTCGCTGATAGCCTCTCTAGGCTAGAGTTTAACTCAGAAGTATCGGCGTTGGTGTCCACGGTGGAGATGGAAGACTTGTCCACTGACAAGGTGTATGAGGTCAGCCACATTGAGGCGATGGAGATGGCGAGTGGAGTCCGATATGACCGCACAGGTCTACGGTACAGTCCACAAGGCCCGGATCACGGGATATGTTGTGAGCTACATACCCAGGAGGACGCTGAGTGGTTCTATGAGGTATATGAGAATGCGCAGGAAGTTTATGCGGAGCCTCCTCAAGAGCGGAGAAGTGACCTAGACGATGACCCGGAAAGAATCGGGGTACGGCTAGAAGATGGTACTATCCATATAGCCTCGCCTACCGCATGGAGGCAACAACAGGCTCAAGATCCGGAGTTTAAAGAACTGATACAGTTATATCAGAACCCGGATGAGCTACGGATGACGAAAGCGATCAAAGATCAGATGAAGGAGATGGGATGGAGAGATGGTCTACTGTGGTACAAGGGCCTTCACGGTCGCTATGCGTCACAGCCGGACAAATGGACCCTTTGGGTACCGGAGAGTCTGAGACGATTTATATTTGTCGCAGCCCACAATTGCCCACTTTTGGCGCATCCGGGTCGACAACGAACTCATATGTTCGTAGCGAGGCGATTCTGGTGGAAGAAGATGAAGGAGGAGATAGATCAGGCGGTGGATGCATGCATCCCGTGCAAGATAAACAAAACACCACTGAAGGCAAATTCGG
>WBZZ01002992.1:15000-17500 GCA_019918135.1 Paulinella micropora
AATAGATAGATAGATAGATAGATAGATAGATAGATAGATAGATAGATAGATAGATAGATAGATAGATAGATAGATAGATAGATAGATAGATAGAATGAAATATCGACTAATGTCAGAAAAAGGAGCTTCTGATTTCGTCAACCAGGAAGTCTGTGGGTAAAGTATTAACCCGATGCCCAGCTAAGCCGTGATGTTTGCACGGAAGGGACTGATACAGGCAATACCAAATCTCCCTAGTACCAGGCGGGGCCAGGGCTCGTTCCATAAAGCGCCCCTTGCAGAACGAGCTCCCACCTCCATTACAGAGGGCCCAGTAAGCAGACGGAGTTTCGAGACTGTTCGACAGTCTAGTATAAACCGACAGAGCACTGTGGGTTTTATTCCGGGCTCAACAAGCGAGAAAGGGCACCCTGAGGGAACAGGATTGTGCTTCCCGTCGCTATTTCGGCATGTGACTTATAGGCGTATGGCTAGGCACACATAAGGCACCCCACCACGGGCCCAGCACACCCACACCATCCCCTAATTCTCTGTCTGTCGACAGATGGCACCCATTTCAAAAAATCAAGCCCAAGAGAGGGTCAGTGACACCTCAAGTGGCCTTGGTTCATTCCGTAGAGTAAGTGATAAGATCAACGGATGAAATAAGATAGATAGATAGATAGATAGATAGATAGATAGATAGATAGATAGATAGATAGATAGATAGATAGATAGATAGATAGATAGATAGATAGATAGATAGATAGATAGATAGATAGATAGATAGATATAGATAGATAGATAGATAGATAGATAGATAGATAGATAGATAGATAGATAGATAGATAGATAGATAGATAGATAGATAGATAGATAGATAGATAGATAGATAGATAGATAGATAGATAGATAGATGGATGGATAGATAGATGGATAGATGAACAGATGTGGATAGATGTATAGATGGATAGATGGATAGCTGGATAGCTGGATAGATGGATAGATGGATAGAAGGATAGATGGATAGATGGATAGATGGATAGAATGCGTTGCTGAGGGACTGGAAGATAATTTACTTACTTGCTTACCTACTTGCTTACTTACTTGCTTACTTACTTACCTGCTTACTTACTTACTTACTTACTTACTTACTAACTTACTAACTTACTTACTTACTTACTTACTTACTTACTTACTTACTTACTTACTTACTTACTTGCTTGCTTACTTACTTACTTACTTACTTACTTACTTACTTACTTACCTCCCACGTAAAAATCTTCTCTAGGATGCGTTGCTGAGGGGACTGGAAGATAGTTTACTTACTTGCTTACTTACTTACTTACTTGCTTGCTTACTTACTTACTTTCTTACTTACTTACTTACCTACTTACTTACCTCCCATGTGAAGAGCTTCTCTAGGATGCGTTGCTGAGGGGACTGGAAGATAATTTGCTTACTTGCTTACTTACTTGCTTACTTACTTGCTTACTCACTTACTAATTTACTTACTTACCTCCCACGTAAAGATCTTCTCTAGGATGCGTTGCTGAGGGGACTGAAAGTAGTCCAACACAGCCGTGCGGGCCACCTGTGAGAGTAAGTTAAGTAAGTAAGTTAGAGTAAGCAAGTAAGAAAGTAGTAAGAAAGTAAGTAAGTAAGCAAGTCAACACAGCCGTGCGGGCCACCTATGAGAGTAAGTAAGTAAGAGAAGGTAAGTAAGTAAGTAAGTAAGTAAGTAAGTAAGCAAGCAAGTAAGTAAGCAAGTCAACACAGCCGTGCGGGCCACTATGAGAGTAAGTAAGTAAGTAAGCAAGTAAGTAAGTAAGAGTAAGTAAGTAAGTAAGTAAGTAAGTAAGTCAACACGGCCGTGCGGGCCACTATGAGAGTAAGTAAGAGTAAGTAAGAGTAAGTAGGTAAGTAAGTAAGTAAGTAAGTAAGTAAGTAAGTAAGTAAGTAAGTAAGCAAGCAAGCAAGCAAGTCAACACAGCCGTGCGGGCCACTATGAGAGTAAGTAAGTAAGTAAGAGTAAGTAAGTGCGTAAGTAAGTAAGTAAGTAAGTAAGCAAGTAAGTAAGTAAGTAATGCAAGTCAACACAGCCGTGCGGGCCACTATGAGAGTAAGTAAGTAAGTAGGTAAGTAAGTAGGTGAGTAAGTAAGTAAGTAAGTAAGCAAGCAAGCAAGTAAGCAAGTCAACACAGCCGTGCGGGCCACCTGTGAGAGAGAGTAAGTAAGTAAGAGTAAGCAACGAAGTAAGTAAGCAAGTAAGTAAGTAAGTCAACACAGCCGTGCGGGCCACTATGAGAGTAATTAAGTAAGTAAGAGTAAGGAAGTAAGTAAGAAAGTAAGTAAGTCAACACAGCCGTGCGGGCCACCTATGAGAGTAAGTAAGTAAGTTAGAGTAAGTGAGTAATTAAGTAATTAAGTAAGTAAGTAAGTAAGTAAGTAAGCAAGTCAACACAGCCGCGCGGGCCACCTATGAGAGTAAGTAAGTAAGTTCGCAAGTAAGTAAGTAAGT
>WBZZ01002993.1:0-5000 GCA_019918135.1 Paulinella micropora
ACGATTAATAACAGAACAATAACTGGACACACTTAATGGGGGCAGATATAACCACTCGGTCCATTAAGGTGGATTGGCATTAGTTATTCTGATAGGGGATCTAACCGCATAACCCGGTTAAATACAATGGATATATTAGTTACCAAATCTATAGTCTAACAGTTTCAAGTTCTAATGTTTCACAAAGTAGTTTTGGATGACGTAACTTACATTAGGAACGGCAGTAACTTACATATTAATTTACTTGTTCCAGGGGGAGTGTTGGAACTATAATCGTAATTAATAGTTAAGGGCCGGCCGTATCTGAGTAACGGTGTCAGTAGAGCCATGACTTATGATCCGGCCAGTCAAGTCACGTGGCGTGTTCTCTTGGCGCCTTTTCTTATTAAAGCTGTAGTACTGCTGTTTGAGTGTTGTTGCTATCATAGATTATTATATTAATAATAATAGTCTAACATTTATTAAGCAGTTATTTAGTTAAGCACTTGACACTCGAAGCGATGAGTGGGAAGGCTATTAATAATTTAGAAATTAGAATGCGATATTAATACTGACGCATTGGAGATGAAACGGGGAAGGGTACAACTGTCAACTCCTTATAGTCATACTCATAGATCATTGACAAGAAGGCGAAGGTGAGTGAAACAGGGAGGGAGAACAAGGCAGAGCGAAGGAAGATAAAGGGAGGTGAGAAGAACGGAAAGGAACTCTTTCCTTTTTAAAGAAGCTGAAGCAGATGAGGGGTGTTCCCACGATGACCCTCGGCCGCAGCGGAAAAGAATCCTCAAGAAACGAGGATAATGATGATTCTATTCAACAAACCTGCGGTTCATGAAGAAGATGTATAGTCCTGGGTTGTGGTCCACGAAGTCTAACAGATCCGCCTTGTCCACGTAAAACACCTGCAGAAAACATACCAAAAGACATCATGCGTTGTGTGTTGACCGAAGAAAACAAGAGATGCAAACGTGGCCGATCTCAATCGCACGCTCAACTCAAGCTCATGTTTCTATGTATTTTGTCTTGCGAAGCCTTAGTGTCAAATAAGGAAATCTATTTTTTTGAAGGCAGTCGTTTGCCCACTGAAATTGACGTAATAATGGTGTGGCATGTCCGCTATCTATCTATCTATCTGTTTGAGTGGATACGCAGACAGGTAGATACAGAGATAGACAGGTGGATACAGAGATAGGCGTGCAGGTAGATAGGTAGGTAGATAGGTAGATGGATAGATAGACAGATAGATAGATAGATAGATAGATAGATAGATAGATAGAATGGAATGGACGTACGGATCCGGATTCGATGCATTCTAGCTCGGTAGAAACCTCGTTTCCGCTCAAGAAGGCCTTCATGTCACCCACGAAGGCACCTACAGGTAGGTAGGCAGGTAGATAGATAGAAAGACATGCAGATATGTAGATAGCTGGTATCACCGACAAACACTCCTGCAGGATAGGTAGGTAGGTAGGTAGGTAGGTAGGTAGGTAGGTAGACAGATATGTAGATATGTAGATAGCTCAGGAACGCCTTCATAGATAGATAGATATTGTTGTTGTGGTCCTTGTTGATGTTACTGTAGTTTGAGAGGTGACCTCGACAGAAGGGAGGCATGTCACGCGCGCCCGAGAAGACAAACTTGCCCTACACGTACATAGACAGATAGATAGATAGATAGATAGATAGGTAGATAGGTAGATAGATAGATAGATAGGTAGGTAGGTAGGTAGGTAGGTAGGTAAGTAGATAGATAGATAGATAGATAGATAGATAGACATATATATATATTTTATGTATATATATATAGAGAGAGATAGATAAATAGATAGATAGATAGATAGATAGATAGATAGGTAGATAGATAGATAGATGAACTTGCCCTGCACACAACACGCAGATAGATGTGCACCTATCTACCTATCTACCTACCTACCTACCTACCTACCTACCTATCTATCTATCTATCTATCTATCTATCTATCTATCTATCTATCTATCTATCTATCTATCTATCTATCTATCTATCTATCTATCTACCTACCTACCTACCTACCTGTCTGTCTGTCTATCTATCTATCTATCTATCCATCTATCTATCTATCTATCTATCTATCTATCTATCTATCTATCTATCTATCTATCTATCTATATCTGCATACCGATTCGATCAGCACCGCGATCTCCGAGGAAATTGGCTCCATCTCTCTCTCTCTCTCTCTCTCTCTCTCTCTCTTTCCCTCTCCCCGCGGACCGATTCGATCAGCACCGCAATCTCCGGGGAGTTTTTGCTCCACACTTTTTCACCCTGCACCAGCCATAGAAAGATCATACTGATAAGAAGATAAGTAGATAGATAGATAGATAGATAGATAGATAGACGGATGGGCGAACGGACAGACGGACAGACGGACAGACAGACAGACAGATAGATAGATAGATAGATAGAAGATAGATAGATAGATAGATAGATAGATAGATAGATAGATAGATATCGATATCGATCTCAGAAAAATATTTGCTCCAAACTTTTTCACCCTACACAGCAATAGATGGATAGGATAGATAGATAAATAGATCGATAGACAGATAGATAGATAGATAGATAGATAGATAGATAGATAGATAGATGAGATATCGACTAATGTCAGAAAAAAGGAGCTTCTGATTTCGTCAACCAAGGAAGTCTGTGGGTAAAGTATTAACCCGATGCCCAGCTAAGCCGTGATGTTTGCACGGAAGGGACTGATACAGGCGATACCAAAGCTCCCTAGTACCAGGCGGGGCCAGGGCTCGTTCCATAAGCGCCCCTTGCAGAACGAGCTCCCACCTCCATTACAGAGGACCCAGTAAGCAGATGGAGTTTCGAGACTGTTCGACAGTCTAGTATAAACCGACAGAGCACTGTGGGTTTTATTCCGGGCTCAACAAGCGAGAAAGGGCACCCTGAGGGAACAGGATTGTGCTTCCAGTCGCTATTTCGGCATGTGACTTATAGGCGTATGGCTAGGCACACATAGATAGATAGATAGATACATAGATAGATAGATGGATGGATGGATATAGATAGATAGATAGATAGATAGATAGATAGATAGATCAACCGACGACCTGCGCCGATTGAAAATCAGTCTCTCTCTCTCTCTCTCTCTCTCTCTCTCTCTCTCTCTCTCTCTGTCAACCTGGGCACACTTGCGAGCATGTAGGCGCGATTGAAGATAAGTCTCCCCCCCCCCTCTCTGTGTGTGTCTCTCTCTCTCTCACACACACACCTGTGCACATTTGCGAGCATGCAGGCGCGATTGGAGATAGGTCTTTGCCCCCCCCCCCCCCCCCCCTCTCTCTCTCTCACCTGTGCACATTTGCGAGCATGCAAGCGCGATTGGAGATCGGTCTTCTGGGCGGAGGTGAGGTTCTTAAACATGCTGCAAACACAGAGTAAGCAAACACGATAGATAGATAGATAGATAGATAGATAGATAGATAGATAGATGATAGGTAGGTAGGTAGGTAGGTAGGTAGATAGGTAGATAGGTAGATAGGTAGGTAGGTAGGTAGGTAGGTGGATAGATAGGTAGGTCGGTAGGTAGGTAGATAGATAGATAGATAGATAGATAGGTAGGTAGGTAGATAGATAGATAGATAGATAGATAGATAGATAGATAGGTAGATAGGTAGGTAGGTAGGTAGGTAGATAGATAGATAGATAGATAGATAGATAGATAGATAGAGCGATTGGATATCGGTCTTCTGGGCAGAGGCGAGGTTCTTCAGCTGTAATCTAATCTAAGTTGATCTATCTAATGTAATCTAATCTAAGTTGATACACTCTGATCTGCTAGAATGCTCTCACAGCTGTTGTGTTCCATGAATGAGCCTCTTAGGCCACGCAGAGATACAGATAGATGTATACATACATACATACATACATACATACATGCATATATACATGGCATACATACATGGCATACATACATACATACATACATACATACATACACCTTACTTACTTCTGCCACGAGGCTTAGCGCTGCATCACGCCCAGCTCATCATCTAATCTAACCTCCTAATCCAATCGAATGTAATCTAATCTCGAGCGAGGACCTAGTCTGATCTGAACTGATCTGGTCTGATCTGATGCCACATCTTCACTGCTCTACCTGTTGTCTTCCATGGTCTGCCACGAGGCGGACCGCTGCATCACGCCCAGCTTCTCCAGCCGCTCCACCGCATCAGAGTTGCGCACGATGTACTCGAAGTGCTCCTTGGTGTAGCCATACACCTCCACCTGGCACGATATTATGTATACATGTGTATATTTATTTATTTATTTATTGAAAGAGAGAGAGAGAGAGAGAGACAGAGAGAGAGAGAGAGTATATATATATCTTCCCTCACCTCAGTGGCGGCGATGATGGAGGCTGTGCGTTTGGCGCCCGACATGATGCCCATGGCGCCGAAGTGGTCACCCACCGTCAAATACCTACGTATTGTAACATTTAAACGATAGTATGTATGTATGTATATGTACGTATGTAATGTATGTATGTATGTATGTATGCATGTATGTATGTATGTATGCAATGCATGCATGCATGCATGCATGTATGTATGATATGTACGTATGCATCTATGTATGTATGTATGTATGTATGTATGTGTGTATGTGTACGTGTTCGCACATAACGCACGTAAAAGTTGTGTACCACAGATCGCTTTTGTCCAAGAAGCAAGCAAGCAAGCAAGCGAGAGAGAGAGAGAGTAGGTGGGGGTGGGGTGTGTGTGTGTGTGTGGGGGGGGGGGGGGGGAGGGGGACAGGAAGGGAGGTAGGTAATGTACGCATGTAAATTTTGTATATATATAATGCATGTGAAATGTGTCCTGTGTGTACTTGATGAACTTGCCGTTGACGCCGACCCAGACCTTGCCCATGGCCAACACGAACATCTCGTTCCCGATGGTGCCTGTGCATGCAGACAGGCCAAGCACACACGCATAAGCTA
>WBZZ01002993.1:10000-12500 GCA_019918135.1 Paulinella micropora
CTATATATCTGTATATCTGTATCTGTATCTATCTGTATCTGTATCTGTATCTGTACCATGCCTATATACCTATATACCTATATACCTATACATCTATATATCTATATATCTATATATCTATACATCTAAATATCTAAATATAAATCTAAATCTGTATCTAAATCTATATCTTATCTATATCTATATCTATATCTATATCTAGATATCTGTATCTAGATATCTAGATATCTATATCTATATCTATATCTATATCTATATCTATATCTATATCTATTATAATATATAGAATTTGCAAATAAACACGTGAGCTACTAGCGAACTTGGCTACGTCGGAGCCGGAATGCATTTCAATACTAATTTACTAACTTACTAACTTTAACTAACTGACAAACAGACGCACAGGCAAAACAGGCAAAACAAACAAACAAACAAACAAGCAAACAATTCAACTACATATGAATATCATACTTCGAGGCCGTTTTTGAGACAATATGGGAGAAACTTACATATATTCATATATATGCTAGTTATGTTTAAATTCATGTATACACGAATAAATATACTTAACTCGACGTGTCGGGAGTCTGCAGGTGATCTAGAGGGGCGGCCAGGGGAGGGAGGAGAGAGATAGATACACAGATACATTATTTTGAAATGAATAAGTTTACCTCGAGGTGTCCGGAGCCTGTGGGAGATAGAGGGGCGTGTAGGGGGGGGGGGGGGGAAAGATAGATAGATAGATAGATATGTTTTGTCTATCAGCGCTGCATATCCGAGGACATAGGCATCCATTCCACCCCGCCTCCAGATGGATAGATAGATAGATAGATAGAAGATAGATAGATAGATAGATAGATATAGAGGATATTAAGTTATGCATGAATATGTTACCTCCACCAGCCCAGCGACAGTTTTGAGACATGATGGGAGGAAATTGAACATTTGCATATGTACATGATACTGATGTTCAAATTTCATTAATACATGAACAAATATGTTTACCTCGACGTGTCCGGAGCCTGTTGGTGAGATAGAGGGGCGGCCAGGGGATGGAGGGCCCTCCTCTCCACTACCGGTGTCGACTTCGTTCGCCAACCAGGAGACAGAGCTGAGGTGAGGCCTGAACAACAAACAAACAAACAAACCACCAAACAAACAAGTTTGTAATGCTACATCATGTCCCTTGGTGGGTGTGCTGTTGTCAAAGCGGGTATCAAACAGGCAAAAAAACGAAACAAACAGACAAGTCTATGTTTTCCACCTGTGTCCCTTGGACGGTGTGCTTTGGGCAGACGACGGCGTCTCAGAGGTCGGTGTGACGCCGTCTGGGTATTCTATATATACATACATACGTACATACATGTATATACATACAGACATACATGCAGACGTATATACAGACATACATGCATACAGACATACATACATACATACATACATACATACATACATACATACTTACATACGTACGTACGTAACATACGTACGTACGTACGTATGTACGTACGTACGTACATACATAGAGTGAGTATTTGTTTTTTCCCAGGAGTCAATAACCATACATAAATACATACACACATACATATATATATATACATATATATATATACATACATATATATACATACATATATATACATACATACATATATATATACATACATATATATATATGTATGTATGCATGTATAAGTATATACATGGATGGATAGATACATACCTATAGTAAGTATTTGTTTTTTCCCAGGAGAGGAGTTGTCCATGGATGAAACAAATAAACAAATAAACATACATACATACATACATACATACACACATACATACCCATGGTTAGTATTTGCTTTTTCCGACAGAGGAAAGGAGGAAACAAACGTACGTACACATATATACTTATATTAATACACAGATGATGGATACATACCTATGGTGACTATTTGTTGTTTTTTGCCAGGAGAGGAGTTGTCGAGGGAATGGGATGCGGAGCGAGTAGAAGAAGAAGGAGAAGGCGAAGAGGAGGAGGAGGAGGAGGAGGAGGAGGAGGAAGAAGAAGAAGAAGAAGAAGAAGAAGAAGAGGAGGAGGAGGAGGAGGAGGAGGAAGAAGAAGAAGAAGAAGAAGAAGAAGAAGAAGAAGAAGAAGAAGAAGAAGAGGAGGAGGAGGAGGAGGAGGAAGAAGAAGAAGAAGAAGAAGAAGAAGAAGAAGAAGAAGAAGAAAAAGAGGAGGAGGAGGAGGAGGAGGAAGAAGAGGAGGAAGAAGAGGAAGAAGGGGCTTTGCCATCCTCATCCTTGACATACAGACATACAGACATAGATTAATACATGCATGCATGCATACATACATACATCAACACATACATACATACATACATACATACATACATAGATACATGCATACATAAGAGGTGGTTAAAAAGTTTCTCAACATACATTCATCCCTATCTTTCCCTGAGCTAGCGCTGCAGCCTGTGGCTTAGGTTATATACATACAGCAAGTACAGCGCGC
>WBZZ01002993.1:22500-35000 GCA_019918135.1 Paulinella micropora
TGTGTATGTGTGCATGTGTGTATGTGTGTATGTATGTATGTATGTATGTATGTATGTATTTGTGTATGTATTTTGTGTGCGTACGTACGTTTGTATGCATGTATGCATGTATGTATGTATGCATGTATATGTGTATATGTATGTATATGTATATGTATGTATGTATGTATGTATGTACATGCATGCACGGCATGTGCATGTATGGTATGGATGTATGTATGTATGTATGCATGTATGCATGTATGTATGTATGTATGTACGTATGTATATATGTATGTATGGTACGCATGTACGCTGTATGGTATGTATGGTATGTACGAATATACGTATGTTTGTACGTACGTACGTACGTACGTATGTATACGTACGTACGTATGTATGTATGTATGTATGTACGTATGTACGTAATACGTACGTACGTATGTATGTATGTACTTACACTCATACCTATCTTGATATATAGGTAGACAGAGAGGTAGGCAGTAGGTAAGTAGATAGATAGATAGATAGATAGGTAAAGGTAGGTAGGTAGGTAGGTAGATAGGTAGGTATCTATCTATCTATCTATCCATCTATCAATCTATCTATCTATCTATCTATCTATCTCTATCCATCTATCTATCCATCCATCTATCTATCTATCTATCTATCTATCTAGACAGACAGACAGACAGACAGATAGATAGATAGATAGATAGATAGATAGATAGATAGATAGATAGATAGATAGATAGATAGATAGATAGATAGATAGGTGCGTAGGTAGGTAGGTAGGTAGATAGATAGGTAGATAGATAGATAGATAGATAGATAGATAGATAGATAGATAGATAGATAGATAGATAGATAGATAGATAGATAGATAGATAGATAGATAGATAGATAGATAGGTGCGTAGGTGGTAGGTAGGTAGGTAGGTGGGTAGGTGGGTAGGTAGGTAGGTAGGTAGGTGGGTAGGTAGGTGGTAGGTAGGTACGTAGGTAGGTAGGTAGGTAGGTAGGAAGACGGGTTAGGTTAGTAGGTTTTAGGAAGTACAAGGAAACAAAGAAGCTTAGGGAAAGAAAGAAGTCTAGCACGAACCTGAAGTGTCCGCAGTGGCACTTGTACAAATACATAGGATTGAAATCAGGGCAACATATTGCACTGCACTTCTTACAGAAGTATTCTCGAGTTCGATTGTCCTTCGTTTTCTTCACTTTTTCCTTGCTATTGCTAGGAGTTCGCTTTCCACCACGACGCGAATTCTTCGACCGGCTGACTTGTCGAGGCCTCGATGCCAGATCCGATC
This sequence comes from Paulinella micropora, assembly GCA_019918135.1. Taxonomy (NCBI): domain Eukaryota; phylum Cercozoa; class Imbricatea; order Euglyphida; family Paulinellidae; genus Paulinella; species Paulinella micropora. The sequence continues at coordinate 23,789 of WBZZ01002993.1, forward strand.
TCGGTGATTCCGACATCTTTCCTGACCCACTGTCATCCATGATGCTCTCACCCCGTCTGCCTCACCACCACTTTGATGTGCCGGCCTGAAACAATCACTGAACAGCGCACATGAGATGTATCATAAATGTTTTACACTTACATTTATATTAGTTATATTAATAGATCTATTAACATTAGCTAGGAGAAAACCTCCTGACAGCCTGAAAGGTAAAAAACTTTTTTGAAAACTATTGAACGAACTTGGCATATACAGCCCAGAATGGGAACGTGAGAAGAAACTGTTTTTCTACAACTTGGTCGGGCCACCCGTCATGCCATTGGCAAAAGGTAAAGAACGTCCTAAGCTCTAAATTTGTTCCTCCAAAAACCTTCCCCTTATTAAACTAGTTAAACTAGTTAAACCACTACTGTCCGGTTAAAAAACAAAAATAAAACTCACTCCAACTACTTCAACTACTCTAGCTAGTCTAGCTACTAGAACTAGTGCTAAAACCGACTGCAGACATGCAGGACGAATGCTAGGAATCTTGGTCACGCAGAAGTACCACTAAAATGCATGTTTTTACATGCAAAAATATATGTAATCGCTAGCAGAAAAGCCTAGAAAAACCTGTGACAACAAGAACAATGGTGGCGCAAAGTAAGTTTGAGCAGTTGGACACAAGCAATGTAAGATTTGGAATTGCTCCAATTACTAGAAATAGCACTTTTATGCATAAAAGTCACACATGTGGGCAGCCCAAACAACTCACACAGGAGTCAGAATTAAACAATGATGCAGTGAGGTGCCTGAAGCTACGCCGGGTGCAGGTTTAAATATGTAAAAAAACTAGAGTAAAAACGTTCAATTTAATCATTTCCAACCATATGCATGCTCACGTTTATGCATAAATGGGATTAACTCCGTGAAACACCCTGAAAAATTACTCCGTGTCCTATGCATTCTGCGCGCGCGTGTTGCAAGAAGTGCAGCCTGATTGCTGTGTCACTTGGTGTGGCATGCGTCGTTGCAGAAGTGCGCATGAATGGAGAAACTGTAGTTTTTGACGCAGCAGTTGAGGACGGAGTCGAAGCAAACGATCGAACACGGAGGTGCGGTACCGGAGGAAGACGACGAATTGGGCACGTACAACGGTCCATGCAGGTAGTGGTTGTCATGTTCGCAGTGCACAACGTCATCTTCTTCGAGGTCCACGGTTTGCTTGTAAGTGAAACAGGTCGCATTGGTCGTGCCCTTGTCACTTCCGCCAACGTGCATATTTTTTTCAAGAAGTTTGTCGACTTTGCCTGAGTTATTTTCCTCCACCACCTCGTCGTCGTCCTCAACTTCGTCGTCAGCGGTAGCATTTTTCTTCTTGCACTTCTTGTTGCTCGGGTTCACGAACGTCTTGACACGAACCTTCGCGAATTCAACCTGCTTTGCATCGATGTCGATTCCAGTAACTCGCAAGTCGGCATCCAAAGGTCCGATACATCTGAACACGAACACATGCATGCGACAAGAACATTGATCAGAGGTGGAAGAATGGTTGACAAAATCTGCTTCGACAGCTCCGTCGGCTTCTCGAAGACGTTCACGCGTGCTCCGTCGGAGGAATGGAGCTGTTTCTTGACAGGTACCTCGATGATGACGGTTGATGGGGTTCGGGTCGAGGTTGAGGGTGAAGGATGCTTGCTGCGGGTTGAAAGATACCAACATCATCTCCACAGCCTTGATCTACTTCTCGACATCTCCCACGTAGTTGTGATTCTTTTTGTACCAGTACACCGTTTCAATCGTCTAGTACCTAGTCACTGAAAGAGCATCCACCAGCATGTTGTAATGTGAATGGTGGCAATGGAAGACAACAGCACTCTTCTCAGAGTTGCAAACTACACTGAATGCGTTCAGCAACGTCTTCGCTTTCTCCTCGTTGATCTCCTCCTGATCATGCAGTAATTCCAAAATATTGTACGGCAAGTCCGCGTACAGGCAGTCTGCAAACACAGCAAAAAAAAAAAAAGATAAAACTTGAAAGGCCAGGACTGGCGAGAACTGAATGTGACATTTTTATGTATAAAAGTCATGACTGCGGAAAAGGCAATGTGACCAAATGCAGAGTCAGATGGAAGAAGACTTGCTATCTTGAACATGTCGCACATCATGACCTTTGCGTTGCCAATTTGCAACTCCGTTTCAGCCTGCACAGTCTAAACTAAACATGACACTTTTGTGCACAAAAGCACAAGGTGACGCCTGAAGTGCTTCTGGGTCAGCCTCTTTTCCCGTCTTCAAACGCACTTTCATCACTTCGAACCAGACAAGCACTTTCTTCCTGAGCGCTTCAGGAACCTGCGAGCCTGGACTGCTGACTTGTACAGGAAATCGATAGTTGCCATCATGGTCCTGCGCGCAGTTTCAGTGTTCAATTGTGGAACCAAGGTGCACAGTTCCTCCCAGCTCTCATTGATAAGAACTCCCTCGAGTTGAAACATGTTCATGGACTGGGCCAGTGCAACAATGTCCTCTTTCAACTTGTGGTAGCAGCAGTACTTCTTCTGATTGATAAAAAACTCCTTTATGATGCTGTTGACTTGCTTCAACTTGCACTCAGAGAGCCTTTTCCCAAGAGCTTGCATTTCCTCCAACAGGCCAGGCTTGTCCTTTCGAATCCAGTGCAGTTCGTTGATGCTGTCGATGATGGTTTTGTCCATGTCTTCACGAATTCCATGGAGGGAAAGAAGCTGCTTCCACACCTTCCAAAGATCGCATGTGTGAGACGACACGTACGTTCACATCGAATTGAAGGTAGCTTGGTTGATCTTGCGGGAAAGAGCAAACTCCTGCTTCCAAGTACCCAAAAACTTTTGAATCGACTTGGGAGATTGATCCCTGAGGCGCAAAATCGCAAGGTAGCCTTGGTTGTGGGCGGCGATGGCGTTCTCCCCAAACGTGTTCTTGCGTTGCGTCTGCGCCACGCGATTCTCGTAGGCACCCAACAGACTCACTACACGCCGACCTTTCTCGTTCCATCTCACGAATCGAAGCTTCGACATCTTGATGACTTGCCACAACGGCTGTGTGGGGTGGATTCGATGCAAGCGCTGAATTGCGTTGGAGGTGTGAAGGCCCACGAACGCCTCCATGGGCAGCTTGCATTCCTTCATCTTGTCCCGCAGGAACGTTTGCAGCTCCGTACGTTTATCCAACGGAATGTTGTTCCAGTCCAGTTTGCAGCCCTTGCAGTCGATGAGGCCCGCAGCTTTCCACTTTTTCGTCCATTCATTGACAGTCTCTCGGTCGCAGAAAGCAGGAGGCTCCATCAAGTCGTTGTCCTCGTCGTCCAAGCCAAAATCTTTCTCAAAGGTAACCTTGTCGTTGGTGACCTGCAGCCAAACCACCCACTCGATCTTGTCGTTGGGTTTGCCACTCGTGTAGAAATTGTTCATGAGTTCGCCAACATGGTGTTCGTCCAGCGAACGGTCGATGACTCCTTTGTGCGGAGCACCCGCGATCTCGTCTGGCAGAACTTCAACGTGGTCGTACGAGAGCGAATAGATGTTTTAGGTTGCTGCCTGGACCAAGGTCCTCGTTTCTGAACAACACATGACACTTTTATGCATAAAAGTCACAAGTACAGACAAGCTCAAATGAGATTTTACATTCTTTGTACTTGGCTTCTTCTTGCGCTTGCTTGTCTTTTCGGTCACGTTTTTTCCGAACTTCTTGTGGCTTTCATTTTTTTTTGCTTTCTTGACTGCAAGAGAAAGTTTGCTAGTGTCAGAAGTCAAGCTGAGGTCTTCACCACTTTTCTCCTTCCTCTTCCTGGAAGGGGTTGACACATAGCTTCCTGATGGCTTGATTTCCTTGAAGCAGAAACAGGAGCCTAGAGAGAGGTAACCGTAATGACGGGATATGGAATACGGCTTTTCGGAGAGAGAGAGAGAGAGAGAGAGAGAGAGAGAGAGAGAGAGAGAGGTGACCATGATGACGGGATTTGGAATACGGCTTTTCGGAGAGAGAGAGAGAGAGAGATAGAGAGGTGACCATGATGACGGGGTTTGGAATACGGCTTTTCGGAGAGAGAGAGAGAGAGAGAGAGAGAGAGAGAGAGAGATAGAGAGGTGATCATGATGACAGGATTTGGAATACGGCTTTTCGGAGAGAGAGAGAGAGAGGGAGAGAGAGAGAGAGAGAGAGAGAGAGAGAGAGAGAGAACAGGAAATCTCACTGGTGGGGACTTGGGCAGAATTTTCTTTTTCTGACCCGAACCTGAGGCCAGAGACTGCTCTTTACTGTCGTCATCTTCAGGTTCATTCTCCTGGGTGTCCATTTGATTGTACGAAGGACGCGTTTTCTTTTTGTTCTTTTGCGCTGACAGTGTGTGAGACAGCGCGGTTGTTTCATCTTCATCCTCGTCGTCTTCTTCCTGTCCCTCGGGTTCAGTTTTGTCTGCTTCTTCTTCCTTGTCCCCCTCCAATTCAGCCATTCCCTTGTCTTTTCCATCCTTGCCAGCAAGTGTTGCTTCAGCTGCAGACGCTGACACTTCGGATTGAGTGCTAGCCAAAGGGCTTGGTGGAATTACTTCTTCGTCTCCAGTTGCCTGCAAAAAAAAAAAAAAAAAAAAAAAAAAAAAAAAAAATCAGGTGGCACCAACCAGGCACTGGAACCGGTCAATCCATTTATGCATAAAAGTGGTGAGTGAAATTGGGCTGGGGCGTAAAAAGTGGACCCCAATTGGAAAACAAAAAAAAACGTGAAAAATGCAGCCGAGCCGATCCGAACATGGAACTTTTATGCATAAAAGTGCCAGCTGCATATTGTTCAGACCTCATTCTCAGTGGGAGCCACTCTGGCAGCCTCCTCAGCCTGGGCTCTCAGCAACTCTTTAAGCCTCTTGTTGAGCTTGCCTACAGTTGCCACATGTAATTCAAAATCAAAAAAAATCACCGTAAACAACGTAGGAAAGGAGGGCAGGGGACGAATTCAAACTCAGCCACACACACAAAGACATCAAACATTGAAACAAACAAATAGAAAGCATACACAGAAGGGAACAACGAGAGGGAGAACTAGAGAACGAAAGGGAAATGATTTTTGTCTTGTAGGTGCACTGGTGGTCACGCCCTCTTCAAAGATGCGACGCAGCGAAGGTTCCCAGGTCACTTGTTGTGGCAATTCTTGTGTGTTGCCCGAATGCAAACACCATCGCTCCTCCAAATGAAAGATGATGGTTTGCTTCTTCTCTTCGTCGAAAGCAGAAAAGAGCCACACTCGACCTGTTGGACCTTTAGTGGAACCAAACTTGCTGACCACTCCCGCAAAAGTAGGCAGAATGTTTGTCTCACACTCTGGCAAAAGAGCGGGTAGGACAATCAGGTCACAGTCTTGGTCGATCCACCAGTACCGAGCGTCCTTTCCTGACTCAACTTTTTTGGTGGTCATTGTCGCAAAGCAGTTTTGGGCTGTTGAGAAAAACAGAGGGTGGTTGAGAAAAGGCCGAAAGGGACTTTTTGCTCTCAAGAAAAAAAAATTGTCCTGAGCCAAAAACAGTGCTTTTTTTTTTGGCTAAATCATAATCGTGTGCCGCGGGATTCCAAATTTGAAATACTGTTCGGATCGGCCCAAAGATGCATTTCCGGACTAACAACTTGGAAAATGAGTAGCCCAAAACAGTTTTGAGGCACTGGTGGCACTGGGTGTCCCTTTTGGACCCGCCCGGATTAGCATTTATGCATAAAAGTTTCACATTCAACTCAGCCCAAAACGGTTTTTTCATTTTTTTTGAAAAAATCAGAGCTGAAAAGGCAATTTGGGACTTTTGTGCATAAAAGTCTCATGTTCAAACTGGACTTAGACAGCTTTTCATGACTTCTGAAAATGCATGTTTTTCAGATCCTTAAGCGCTATTACTTTTCCACACTGAGATCTCATTTCAAGACCCTCGCACAACAGCTGGAGGGCCAGCCACATCGACCTCCACACGACGAGATCGTTCAAGGCGACCTAAAACTGCGCAAAAGTTCTACAAGTACAGTACCCAAACCTTTGTTGAGCAATCTTGAAATGAAAAACATTGTTTGGACAGGCGACTTTCTGAGGTTTGGATTCGAAGCCTGGCTGAAAACGTTTGCTCCAGACCGACTTCATCGCTACTGGAAAAAGATGGCGTCAATCCCAGACTGCAAAGGGGGTACTCGGAAGTTGGAGGAAACACAGGCAAGGCATCTGATCTCAGAAGGGAAACACTTGTTTGCTTCGTTCTTTGTTTTCACAGTGTTTCAACAAGGACTGCATTTTACGCAATGGGAGGTGGATCTGTGTCTCGAACTAAAACATCGTGGTCTCAGCAGAGAAGGGATCAATGTTCTCTGTTTTGCAGAAAGAATTCTTCCTTTGAGAAGCTTCGATCTGCACAGAAGCAAACGACTTGAAAATGTGATGGAAAGAATCAGGACTCACACATAAAAACCATTTTACACTTTGTTAAGCACATTTTTGTAACACACCGAAATTGTCGCCTTGACAGTCTTTGGGGGGTTTCCAGAAGTCACCAGACACCAACTGTGTTTTACACTGTTAACGAAATGTTTTCAGTGTAAGGGTAGACAACTTCAAACAAAACCGAACGAGCCTGAAAAAGCTTGCAGGGCCAAACCGGACATGGGACTTTTGTGCATGAAAGCTCAAAGTGTGAAAAGGCCATTTTGGAACAATTAAATTTTAAAAAGTCTGCAATTAAAAAAAAATTCAGGTGGCAACAACCACACACTGAAACCGGTCAATCCATTTATGCATAAAAGTGGTGAGTGAAATTGGGGTCGGGCGTAAAAAGTGGACCCCAATTGGAAAACCGAAAAAAACGTGAAAAAGGCAGCCGAGCCGATCCGAACATGGAACTTTTATGCATAAAAGTGCCAACTGCAGATGGTCCAGACCTGTCTGAACCAAACAGTTTGGTTTTCGTGAATCGTGGTGTGTTTGATTTCTTTTCAAAAGTGGAGTGAAATATGTTGAAACCACTCATGATGTGTATGAAGATGCTAGTTCAGAAACAGTCAAGACAGATGTCAGGGTGATTTCAGTAGAGCATGCAAATGTCTTTAGAGGTGACAAGAAAGAATTTTAAAGCATGTATTGTTTGTTCGATGTGTCCTTTTTGAAAACTTCCCTCAGCACTAAAACACAAACAGTTGAGTAAACCAGCATCACTGCACCTGTAAACATTCTGCTGTGCTAGGCAAAACGAAGCCCGTACTGACGTGATCTGGTCTACTTGGTTCGACAACTTTGCAACGAGTCTGAAATTTCGCAATGTTGGTGTTCCCAATTTGGGAGTGGGCCCGTACAACAACGGACTTTGGACGGTTGTGGGTGTAATTCAGTCGCAGCGATTGCAGCCTCCAGCTTAATGTGGAATGACTGCAAGAGAAACAAAATTCCAGATGATCTTTTTCAGCAGGCTTTGACGGAACTTACACGAAGTAGGATGCACGAGTTACAAACCAGGAATCCTAACTTTTTGCAATTTTTTCAACACTCTGCTTCCAAGGAATCAGACAGAATTCCGCTCAGGTTGCCCGTCAGTCTTTCCACGGACAACGACCCTGCGAACAAGGGGACTGTTTTCTTCGGTGTGCGGTTGGAAGACCGAAATATCGCATCCAATGATGCGTTGATTCGTTGGTTGCAAAAGCTTAAAGCGGATCAAAGACAGGAAGAAGAGCCCCGTTACAAGCTCTACACGGTCGATTCCAACATTTACAAAAGAATTCTCAAGTGTGTTTTTTAAAGTTGTGACGAAGTTGTGCAAGAACAGCTTTTGTGTGTGTGCGGTTTTTGCAGGCAATCTTGGATTTGAGCGGAGGCTTTTACTGACCTGAAGTCCTGGATGTGTGTGTTTCTCGGGCACTGGCATGTGCACAAGTTCTTGTGCATTTTGATTTGGCATGAGTTCAAGCGCCAAGTGTTCGGCCCGTTTTGGCATACACTGTTTCCTGACAAAAAATTCCGCATCAAGCCCCGGCTGAAGACGATCACTGCAATCATGGCTTACCTGCGACTAGCTTACCTTCACGTGAGAAAGGACATTCAGGACAGCTCTGACAACGCGGCCCTTCCTGAAGAAGTCAGAAGAGCACTCCGAAGTCTTTTGACGTTGTTTGAGTGGTTCATGCCCGTGGTAAGTCTTTTGCTCAGCTCCACTGTTGACAAATGCAGTTTTGTTGTTGTTGTTCTTGTTAATGTGCAGGCCCAGGACCTGGGTTGCGTCATTCGTGAAAACATGCCCAAACAAATTTGGGTGCACTTGCACAGAGCTTTGCATGTGTTGTTGCACTTCAAAGCCAACAAGTACACACATGTCCTGATGTTGCACCTGCTTCTGTTGAACTACTGGCGAAGTGTGAACCACCCAGCTTGGCGAGCGTTTCAGCATGACCCCAGGATGTTCTCTGAAGAAAAATGTGAAGCGAATCTCAGCAGCGTTGCGAGGCATTCTTTGAGCGACCCGATGCGGTTTGATCTTCAACATGTACAATTTTTTACTGGAGCTTGTAGCAAGCATTAAAGGTGGAACTGCGAGAATGTACCCTGTTGGCGCAGCTGAAGACTGGGATTCCAAGGATGACATGAAGAACAGGCTTGTTCCATTCGAGATCAAATTGCAAGTCAAGAATGATGTTCTTCCTCACTTCGACAGAAACGTCCAGCGCTGCAAGCGCCTTTCGGTTTTGAATTGGCTTGTCACTGTTCGCGCAGCGATTGAGGAAGGAGTCGTGGATGATCCGCTCCAAGATTCCCAGGAGGCAGACTCGCAAGGGAACAGGGAGCTTCAGGCAGCGCAAGGCGAGCAGGATTTGTCACAGTCAAGTTTGCAGCTAAGAGATTCAGCAATGTCTGCGGCAGATGCAAAGGCCGGGGACGGCTCTGTAGAAGGGTCACTGGCGAGGAGTCCCAGAATGTTGCCGCGGCCAAGGCGCAGGCGTCGAGGGGAAGCAGAGCTGGACGCAGCTGAAGATGGAGATGAAACAGACGAAATGGCGCACAGCGATTCCCAGTGTACCTCAGACAGTGACGATGACAAGTCTTCAGATGACTGGGAGGGCTCTGCCGCCGACGCTGAGTCGGAAGCAGTTGCTAGCCAGCAATCACTTCGTCCGCCCTTGCGCAGCTCTGCACGCGCAGTCAGGGCAAGAACCTGGATGGCACGCTTCGTTGGGGATTTTGACACTGACTCGACTCCGTCAACAGCTTCCCGCCAGAGGTAAAAGATTCGGCACGGCACGACCGGTCGGAATTTTTGTATTAATTTTTTTTTTCAGTGGGGACGTTGCATTTGCGAAGGACCTAGGTCAGGATTAACATTCCGGCTGATCCTTGTGTGGCAGGTTTAGTCAATGTTAATGTAGCACTTTTATGCATATTTGGATCAAATGTCGTTTCCAATGACAGCAGTTGTAATTTAACCTAGTGTTAATTCAACTTTTCTCACTCAAGTAACTGTTTCAGTGTCTGGAAACGGTCAGTGCAGCAGAATTTAATTTACTAAGTCAGGTCAAGGAATGCAAAATGCTTTTATGCATAAAAGTCACAAATTTAGTTGACATCGGCTGGGTTTTTTTAGACAAAACTTGTTTACCTTTTTTTTGGCAACAGCTTTCCCTCACTTAAAGCTTTATGCATAAAAGTGTTTTCCGACAGCCGGCATGCTTTTCTACGGATTTCATATATGATTCTTTTATGTGATTTTTTTAGTGGTACTTCTGCGTGACCAAGGGAATGCGTCTGTGGTCACTCCCTCGAGCTCGCGATCGCGATCGCGCGCATGGCGCAGCAACGTTAACGGCTGATGACTGTACATGTACCTGTACACATGTACATGTTGGTTGGGGGGCCGGGTGACCCCTGTCTGTTTGCTTTTTCACGTATGCGCATGCGCACCTATATATAAGCTACGTATACAGACATATATATACTTGGTCACGCAGAAATACCACTAAAATGCATGTTTTTACATGCAAAAATATATGTAATCGCTAGCAGAAAAGCCTAGAAAAACCGGTGACCACAAAAACAAGGGTGGCGCAAAGTAGGTTTGAGAAGTTGGACACAAGCAGGTAAGGTTTGGAATTGCTCCAAGTAGCACTTTTATGTATCAAAGTCACACATCTAGCACATGTGGGCAGCCCAAACCACTCACACAGGGGTCAGAATTAAACGATGAGGGGCCGGAAGCTACGCCGGCTGCCGGTTTAAACATGTACAAAAAAAAAACTGGAGTAAAAAAGTTCAATTTAATAATTTCCAACCATGCTCACTTTTATGCACAAATGGAATTAACTCCCGTGAAACACCCTGAAAAATTACTCCGTGGCCTTCTGCGTGTCGGCAAGAAGTGCAGCCTGATTGTTGTGCCACTTGGTGTGGCATGAGTCGTTGCAGAAGTGCCCATAAATGTAGAAGCTGTCGTTTTTGACACTGCCGTTGAGGACGTGCATGCTTGGATGTCTGCTTTCTGCTTTAATAATTTTCTGTACATGTTCTTGTATTTATTTCTCTCTAGTACTCTCTCTTGCGCTGGTGCTGCTCCCAGTTGTAGTCCTTTTTATTTTGCCTTGGTGCTTGGTTGCTCCCGGCCGCGCGCGGCCCGGTTGTCCTTGTGTCAATGCATATGATGCATATGATTAATTAGTGTATACATATAGCGTATACGTACATGTGCGTACGAGCACGTGTACATGTGCACGTGCACGTGTGTATATCTAGTATATATATGCATGTGTCTTGTACATGTGTGTGTGTGTGTGCCTGCAGTTATACATGTACATGCATATCTCTTGTCCTGTACATCTTGGACCTGCCAACGTACTGCGATTCGGAGGAAATTTTCTGTTTTAACCGGGGTAAACGTGAAAAAAACGTCATGAAAGCAGTTTCAGCCATCGAAAAACAATGTGTGTGTGTGTGTGTGTGTGTGTTTTTTTTTTTTTTTTTTTTTTTTAATATCATTTCTTCTGGTCTTTCTCACAATTTCTTCTCGTTACACCCTGGGAGAAACGGTGAAAAAAACACCAAACCACGCTTGCTGGTCTTCGGTTTCTTGTTTGTCGAATTAGACAGACAAGTTTCAGAAGAAAACACCAACACACTTACTGGCTGGCTGGAAAGCAATACCAGGCGGAGTTTACTTCTAAAGCACAATGTTGTAATCTCCTCCTTGCATTGTTGT